>APFE030769597.1:148224-179222 GCA_000404065.3 Pinus taeda | reverse complement strand
TTGCTAAGCAATCAAATCAACAACCAAATGATACTAGAGTTACCCCCCAACCTTCTACTTTGTTTGTTTCTCCCTTTCCTTCTTCCTCTTCGCTTGGTGAAGCTAGTAAAACTAAAAACCAAGTAACTGAGAAGAAGAAGAAAGGGAAGGAGAAGAAGAAGAAGAAGCCAAAGGCAAAAGGGGGCAACCAAGCATCGTCTAGTGAAAATCCACACACTGCACCGTTCAAACCTAAATCTCCATGTGTCATGTGCAAGGGGGACCATTATCATCGAGATTGTCCTTGCATCCCATGGATCTTAAGGGACTAGTCTCCCCCGCTTACACAATATGGTGTCGTCAACCTCTGATGATCATGTTGAGAGTACACCGTCAACTAGTGAAAACGAAGTCAATGGACATAAAGGAAGATCTAAATTTCCTTGTAGATTGTGTGAAAGTGATCATGGCATCCACCGTTGTCCCTTCCTAGACAAAGCTAAAAGAGTCTTGGATAACCGTCCTGCTTCATCGCTATGGCTTCCTCCTGGGTACAAGAAACTCTTGTCGAGTCCATCACTAGTTGAAAATCCGACTGAAACACCTTTGTGGTCGGTCAAAGCATCTATCATTGAAGATAAACCCTCTGATTCCACACCGGACCAAAGTCAACAGGTTGAGATGGCAATCGACCTAGTCTTGTCTTCAGAAGGTCTACCTTCAGGTGATATAGTCACCAAAGAAAATGAGAACGACACTATTCAAATTATTTTCATAAACACAGACTCTGATGAACATGGGAGCAATCTACCCATTACTTTACCGCAGGAAGGAAGTTCGCCAGCGATGTATCTGGCCGTTTATTCGGTCCCACCTCCAAGCAACCTAGTCGTTTTCTTCGATTGGAATCTACTAGGCAGACCCTGTCTACCATCTAATGTACCATTACGAATCATAGTACAAGCTTATTGGTGGGTTCCAGTATTGCAGCAATAACGCTGCAACTCCTGGGACTCCCTTCTTTAATTTTATCAACCCGATAGTTCGTAACAAACTTGGAAGCGACGGTGCTGTATGCACAAGTACTAGCTCTTGCCGTAGTTGTCACTTGGTCAGCTGGCACAAGTCCGTTAGGATCTTAAGCCAACTTCTATGAGCTCTTAGAAGAATATTTGTAATTGATGGATGAAATCTAACACAAAGGAGGCTAATCTACTTGCAGAAATAAGCGAAAAGCTGAAAGGAAATGCAAACCCTAGCAAACCCTAGTTTTACAGACTAAACCTACTAGTGAAAGAAAAATGATGAAAGCTATAGAAAGGAATGACATTAACTCTTAGAAAGGTAAATTGCATGTGAATAAGCTACTTCTGAAGTGAAATCTGAAAAGAACATCTTTTTGTATTTTTGAGTAAGTTGGCAGAATTATTGTGCATGTGCTTTAACTGTTTTTGACTGTGCAGAGGTGGATTGGCAAAAGGAAATGCTTGCAGGAGGCTGGGAAGGTTCGAAGAGGGCCTAAGGAGTCCCTAGCAGCATTCTAGAGAGTTTCACAGAGTTTGGCTATCAAGAAACCACTTTTGTGAGCTTCTACAGGAAGTCTGCAGGGGTTCTATAGGATGTTATGTAATTTCTATAGGATGTTTAGAAAGGGGATTTTGAAGGATTGATGGAGGGAGAAAGGTAAGGAGTGGGTATGGAGGTGAGGTAAGGGTGTGAGGGAGTCTAGGAATTGGTGGATGGAGCTGAGGAGTGTTGAGGATGGTTGGATTTGTTCAAGGAGGGGTAGACCAATGTTGCACAAAAATATGGGAATTAGGGCAAAGAGAGCGAATGTGGCAAACGTAAGGCAAGAGTCCGAGTTAGAGGATGGAGCAGATGGGATTGATGGAGTACGGGCAGATAGAGAAGTATTATAGGTGCTCTGCAAGTTATTTCTCAAACTGAACAAACAAAGACTTGGAAAATCAAGGACCTAGCTACTTTGACCTAATCTGACTTAGATAACAACAAAGAAAATGAACAGAAGTTTATTTGCAACGAAATCATGTGAAATAAATATGCAACTAAGCAATCATGAACCTAAGCATGTAACCACAACTGGTATCAACTTCTGCAAATAAGAATCTAACACTAATAATTGCATGATGGAGCAAAGACAGTGTTTTTGGTGGCAGCAAGGTCACCTTGGTCCTAGCTCATGGTCCCACTAAGGGAGAGGTGAGATCAGAGATGCTTGATAGCCTTTTTCTAAATATCTTCTCTGTTTGTTAACCTATCAAATCAATCTGAACATGAAAATCCTTTTTAATCATAAAAAATGACCTAGGTAACCAACAAGATCTTAATCTACTTAACGTAAATTATTTTGCAAAGGCATAAAAAGAAAATAACAGTACACAAAGGAAGCCTTGGCACTTGGGTTGGGCCCAACCCCAAGAGCTACAAGCTCCTAAGAAAAACTCAGAAGTGATGCCAAATAAATCTTCTTTCCATTACTCAAGAATAACCATGTCACAAAGAAAGTTATACATGAGCAACTACAAAATGAGCTGAGAAAATAATAGCACTATAGTGAAAAATACAATAGTTCAAAAAGTAACCTACGAAGGCTGGAAGCCTTCCTATTTATGCACTACGAGGGTCTCCAACAACCCTCCTTAACTCAAGGGGCTCGGCTTCTCAAACTACCAGTGATCAACCACTTTACATAAGACTGCTCGGCTACCCTTGGGAATCCTTTTCGGTGGCCTGCTAAACTCCGAGCTGAGGGTGGAGATTTCGAGGAAGGGCCTTTTAAAGCAGGAGACACCCTTCCTATGAATCCTCACCCTTGTTCCTTCATGCTTGGCTGTCATCTGGCTCATAATTTCTTGGCCTTGGTCCAAAATTTGTCCAAAAATATGCATTAACAACGTGTTAGCCTTCTTGGTCAAGTGACTATCCTCATTCGTTCAACTAACATAAATATACTCAAAAAATATGCATAAACTATGAAAAATGGTGGATTGACGAAGAATAGTTAGGAAAAATGAGCCCAATAAGTTACCAAATTACGGGGCTCATCATCACCCCCTGCTAAATGGGTTGCTCATCCTCTGAGCAACTAATCTAGATCTTCATCCTTGATTGCCTTGATCACCTCTCTCACATCCCAAGCCTCCGAGGTGATATCTTCTTCACGGTCATGAAATCCTGCTTTTCTTTCCACTTCTTCCCACTGCCTGTGTTCCTCCTCTTCTTTGAATCCTTCCAGCAGCCCCAAAAGCAAAGGAGGAATGAACTTGAGGCTGATCCAGTTGGCCTGAAGAATCTGCATGGACTGTTTGTAGAGGAGTACTTTTACCAAGGCCTTCCTCATCCTTGTTGGGGAGTGGTATTCTCTAATTTTTAGGCTGTGGGATGGTGTGTTCCACCTCCAGGTGCAAGCATGAACACAGTTATCCCCCAACAGTCTCTCCATGTCCTCAAAATGGGCTATGGCTTGAGCTTGTTATTCAATGTAGTCTGGTAGGGCCTGGGAGTCATTGGCTAGGTGTCGGTGGGTGTATATTAATGTTGAGGGATCCTCTGGCTCTGCTCTGATCATTAGTGGCTCCTTGAGTTCCCTGTCCATAACATTTCAGACCTCTGCTGCTCCCTTTTATTCATGATTTAGCTAAGAGGCCATGGACATAAGTTGCACATCTCCTACCGCAGCGTTGGCATCCCACAAATTCATGTTGTCAAGGGTCAAGTTGTGTAGGTAGAACTCTGATAATTTGGCCTTGTCCTCTGATGAGCTACTGTCACATAAAGCCATGAATTGATGGTAGTTTTGAAATGGAGTGATGCCCCTTTGGGCCAAGGTGTTAATATGGAACTGCAACCACTGATCCTTAAGGTATAAGGCATATGATTTGGTAGGTTGCCTACACTATATTGCCTCCATTTCCCAGCTCGCCATGCAGGCCAGTTGGGCCTCCTTCTCTTGTACCTGTTGCCTTAGAGACTGTATCTCCTGTGCTGCTTGCAATTCCTTCTCCTGCAGCTGTCTAGTTAGTGCCTCAATTTCAGCCTGTAACCCATCTCTTCTCGTCTGTTCATCAGGGTTTTCTTTTTCTGTTGTGGGCTCCTCCTGTTGTCGCTGTTCTCCCAAGGTGTGGGGCCTGTCTTCCTTATAGTGTCCCTGTAACTGTAGCTGCTGTTTAAGCAGCTCGTTTTCTTCCTATAGCTTGGCCTGCTAGGTGCTTTCCACATGCCTTACCATATCCAATTCCTTTCTTGCCTCTTTGAGTTGTTCTTACAATGGACCTATGTCTGCCACACCCTTGGACTTGGCGATTTTCGTCTAAGTGTGGGTCCTCACTCTCTCTTATTCTAGTGCAAAGAAAAGTGGCACTGTGAATTTTCGGGGAATTATCTTTCCGGCCTCTAACAGGTTATAGTAGGAGCCCAAGCTAGGCTGGGGGCTTGGTTCCACAATGTTCTTAGTCTTTTCTTCCTCTTGTGATGATTTAGCTGCCTTTTCTTCTAATTCCTCGGTCTCCTTTATTCTAGCCAGCGTTTCCTGTAGAACTGTCTTAGCATCCTGTAGAGAGGTCTTTGTGTCGATCATTTTAATATTTTCCCTCCAGGTGGACGTTTTCGGGCTTCCCCATTCATAGGTGATGGATGCCTTTGAAGGAGACCTTTCCTTTTCTTTAGCTGTGGTGTCCTAAATCGTAATTGGCTCCTTTGACTGTGGCTGGGGTCTGCCAGCTTTTATCTGCGTGCTCCTTCTTGCCTTAAAATACACGGAAGGCTCCCTTTTTGTTTTGGAGATGTGCTTAAGGTAGCCAGCATAGCTGCTGCCTCCCTGGCTAAAATCTTAGGTGATTTCTCCTTTTGTTGTTTTGGTCCCATGCTTCCTGTAGAAAGTCCTGTGTCAATTGTTTTCATGCTTCCTGTAGAAACTGTTTCAACTGTTTCGGTCTGCTTGGCTAGATGTGTCTTTCCTTTTAATTTCTGTGTGGTTGCCTTGGTTGTGCCCTCCTTTCTTTGGACTTTTTCAGTCCTCTTTGCTCTACTCTGCAATCGTTTCTCCTTGGGTGTTTGTGCCATCGTTCCTCCCACAGTTTCAGGCTCAGCAATTTGGCCCTTTCCTCGTTCCTCTTTCTGTCCTTTTTGTGTTTGTTTTCCCTGTGTTTCTTTACCACCAGTTTTATTTCCTGCTTCAGTGTGTTCACTTTCTTCAATGCTGGATGAGGTGAGCTCCTCGGCGAGAATTTGAATATCATCATTTGTGGACATGTTGCGGAAAATCTCCCAGGAGAGGGGGACAGTGTAGGTGTGGAGGGCATCTTCTACTAAAAGTTTGATGAGCCCATGATGGGCTAATTGATCCGGTGTCCCTTCCTTCAATTTTGTGCCACATTCACTTAATGATTGCAGAAGAAAATAGGGGATGCTCAACTTCTTTTCTGGAGGTAAATCCAACCCATGTCTTAGTTCACTCAACAACTGGAAATGATAGCCGTAAACAATACTGAACTGCGCCTCACAAGTAATGTATTTCATGATTTGGATACTGACTTCGCTCCAAAGAGGATGTAAGCTGGCTCTCTGGACCCTGTTCTTGTCTTCTGCAAAATGTTCCTCGGGTAGGAAGAATTCTTTCTTGGATTTTTGCCCCAATGCCCTCTCCTCTTTGCTCCAGGGTATCCCTAATGGCAAACCAGTAACTCGACTAATGAGTTCAAGGGTAAGATTTAGTGTCAACCCTCTGAAGTTCATTGTGGCCTGTGTCTTTGATTTAGGTTGTAGGGACATTAAGAATTCCTCCATTATCTCATCGTCATGACCCTAAATTTTGTCACAAAAGGCCATCCAATTGGCACGAGTGAAGAGGTTCACCACCTCAGGATGTTCACGCAATTTACTGGAATCCGAGGGTTCCTTCCTAATAAACCCCCTTGGCATGGTGAGAGTGCTCTATTTTATGCTCTGAGTAGAAAGGGACTGCTATTTTATGGTTTCCTCCTTTGAATTTCAAGAAAGGATCTCTCGGGTGTTTAAATTTCAATTTGCACCAATTCCCTGGTTCTAATGCTTTTTCTGCCCAAAACTCGGCTGCCCGTGTATAACAGGAAGAATTAGGTTTCCACAGACAGGGCACAGAGCTCAATTTTCATCCCCAACATACATACAACCGTGTAAATTCGAATTCTTCATACACAAGTTAGCCCTCACTGTGCTTTATCTTTTCTACAGGATTTTTTTTTTAACAAGAACCGTGGTGAAGAATTTTGACGCAGAACCAACAAAGAAATTCTGTGCAACACACAGGCAAACTGCTATTTTCAACTCACAGGCAGACTTGTCTCTAACCTTTCAATTCAAGACAGTTCAATTCACCACTTTTTTGAAACATACCATGCATGGAAGAGTGTTTTCGAGCCTACCTCTCTCGAAACTCCAAATTTGATGAAGAAAAGTCCAGGCTTCTCTGCTCCGGAAGGCTATGCCATATTTCCTGTAGAACTTATTCATGTAGAACTCTTGCCATCTTCTATAGGATGTCACTATGCCTCTAAACGAGCCTGGTATGCGGGAGAATTTTGAAACAAGACGAAAAGCTAGGTGAAGGATGACGGGTTAACAGTTTGTGGGAGTAGAGGAAGCGTACTTCGGCCACGGATGTTGCAAGTGCAAATGAACAGCGGGTGATGAGAGTCTTCAGCCAAGCATCTATTAATTGCGGTGCAATTTGTGGTGAGGGGGTGAGGTGGTTGGACCGAACCGTTAATCCAACGTCATGGCCATAATTTCTCTGCATGTCCCTGGCCGCCATCACCTCCCCTCTGCCATTAACCGCCGCCACCACTGCCAGTCCCGACATTTTTCCCCAACTGGACACTCCACACATGTTGGCTACACGGCTTGTTGGCGATTTTGAACGTAACTAAGCTTGTTCGGATCCCACGAAGCCATGTAACTGGTTGAGGGTGGCTAGTTTGACTGGCCCCCGATCCTTGTTCATTCCGAACCATTTTCATAGACATGCAATTTTTAAATATAGTTTATGCAATTGACGAATGAGTTTAGACACTTACCTGCATGGCTGTGGATGCGTTATGTAGACTTCAGGTCTTGGAACCACTGCTTTACTTTCTGCTGCCTCATGCACAGGTGTTGGAACCCATTCTTTCATTTGCTGATGCGGTGTGCACAGGTTTTGGAACCCGATCCTTCAATTTTAAATTCTACATGCACAAGTTCTGTTGGGTTCCAGTTGCCGAGGATGTTTTTACATCCAAGAGGAGCCTTCTTCAAGTTCCTTGTGTTGATTTCAACTGTCCCTGCCTCCAGAGTATGTGCTCTAGAGGGATCAGCTGCTACAGGATTCCTGTAGGATGTCCTGTAGCTGCTTCTCCTCCTGGGATGCAGGCTAAACGAGTAGGGCCATATTGTGGACGAGGACCAGATGCGTTGATGAAGAGTCTAGATGGAGCTTGGACAGGTAGAGTGTGCGAGACTTTGTTGCTTGACTTGTCACTTAAAAAAATTTCTTATTGTCAGTCTGAGGCAAATAGGGTTTCTTGTATGATTGTGCAGGAACACATAACCAGGTGGGTGACAAAGGTGTAAAGAGATGGAACAGGGTGCCATATGGTGATGGTTGGAATAGAAGGGTGGTTGCAGGCCTAACTAATAGATTCCAAGCTTCAGATTCCCTTCCAAAATTGAATTTGGTTCGCCCGAAGGTTCTACAGGATGTTTCCTGTAGAAAGCGTAGAACTTCCTGTAGAAGGTGGAATCTCGACCCGAATGTTATCAAATCCTAGGAAAGGCAAGTGGCCATGGAGGGAGTGTTTGTAGGGATGTCCTATAGCCTAGTACGAACCCCTGCCCTCATTTTGCGAGACCCTCCTTACCTGCAATGTATTCCTTGCAACCTGCAATTATTTCATAGAGATTATGCCTGTTTTTTTTTTTTTTTTCGAGAGACCGCTGGGGTGCATCCATGAGGTTTTCACCCTCATTATCTACCCTGGGCGCCTTGAAGAGGTTTTCACCCAAGGATCTTTTTATTCCATTTTTTTTTCTAGAGACAATTGGGGCGCCTCCATGAGGTTTTCACCCTCATTGTCTACCCTAGGCGCCTCAGAGAGGTTTTCACCCAAGGATCTTTTTATTGCTATTTTTTTTTTCAAGGTGTGGGTGGAATAGAGGTAGGGCTCTGCTCCACTACCAGCACTAATTTGTCCAAAGTTTCAACGAAATCTTGCCTCGAGAGGGGTTTCCTGTAGATTTTCAATCGATGCCCATTGACAAGCATGGGGATGCTTTCTTCATCAATGGTCCTGATAAGGACTGAACCATTGTCATTGCATTTCTCCACTGTATATGGTCCTAACCATCTTGTCCTTAGCTTCCCTTTGAAATCCTTATATATTGAGTCATACAGTAGCACTTAATCTCCTGGCTGGAATTGTTTTTCATTAAGGTGTTGGTCATGCCATATCTTCCTTTGGAGTTGAACTACTTCTGAGTGGAGGGCCTGCATTCTCTGTTCATCTAATCCATTCAGCTATAGTAATATTTCACGTTGAGCATGGCTAAGATCCAAGTCCAGCTGAGCTGCCACCCTCAATGTGTCGTACTCAAACTCTATGGAAAACAAAGATTTCTTCCCGTAGACCAGCTCATAAGGTGTGAAACCTGTTGTAGTTTTCCAAGTGGTGTTGTAGGCCCAGGTGGCCTCAATCAGGTGATCTACCCAATCCTTTCTGCTGCTGCTCACCACCTTATTCAAAATCTCTTCCAATGCTCTATTAGTGACTTCCACCTACCCATTTTCTTGTGGATGATACGAGGTGGAAGTTCTGTGCTTGATCTTGTGATGAGCGAGCAGGTCTTCAATCAAATTAGAGGTGAACTGACTTCCTTGATCGGTGACTAACTCTCTTGGGTAGCCAAACTTGTAGAAGATATTTTCCTTTAAAAACTCAACCACTTTTTCTTCTGTCACTGCCTTGATTGCCTTTGTTTCTGCCCACTTTGTCAGGTAGTTGGTGCACACAATGATGTAAGACCTTTGGTTTGAAGGGGGGTTGATAGGACCCACAAAATCCATGCCCCACTTCTCAAATGGCTCGAAAGTCACTTGATGTTGGAGGGGCATTTCATCCCTTGGAGTCAGTTTCCCCATCCTCTGACATCGGTCACACCGGTTGATGTAGCTTCTGACATCTTGATGAAGAGTAGGCCAATAGTAGCCTGATTGTAGAATTTTGAAGGCAGTCCTTTTTGGTGCAAAGTGGCCTCCATAGGGCCCATCGTGACAGGTTAGGAGGATGTCAAAGACTTCCTCCTCCCTAGCACAACATCTCAAGATCTGATTTGGGCCAAGTTTAAATAGGTTGCCCCCGATCCAAGTGAATGGGGCATTCTTCCTCACAATTCTGCTCTTCTCCTTTGAGGAGAGATGCAGAGGGAACTGTACTGAGAGCAAGTAATTTGCTATATCAGCAAACCATGGAGAGAGTACTGAGATAGCAAACATGTGTTCATCTAGCATTTGGTCATCCACTGTCCCTTCTTCACCTGCAGGAAAATCCAATCTAGACAGGAAGTCAGCAACAACATTTTCCTTACCTGGCTTGTCGACAATGGTCAGATCAAATTATTGCAACAAAAGTAACCATCTAATGATAGGAGCATTTACATCAGGATTATTCATTAAATATCTAATCGCAGTATGATCAGTGTGTACGAATGTTTGATAACCAGTGATGTAGTGTCTGAACTTGTTTAGGGAATGGACTACGACCAGGAACTCTTTCTCGGTTACAGTATATTTCATCTCTGCCTTAGACAAGTTTTTGCTGACAAAGTATATGGCATATGGTAGTTTCTCCTCAGCTTGTCCTAAGGCCGCCCCTATGGCTTTGTTCGAGGCATCGGTGTGGATGTGGAAAGGTAGGGCCCAGTTTGGACCTCTCAAGATTGGGGCAGACACCAGCTTATCCTTCAACTCATCCAGAGCCCCTTGGCAGTCGTCAGTCCATTTAAACTCAACATCTTTCCCTAAGAGGCTAAACAATGGCAAGGCTAGCTTACTGAAATCTTTAATGAATCTTCTATAATATCCTTCTAAGCCTAGAAAACTCCGAACATATCTTACCTTTTGAGGAGATGGAACCTTTTGGATGATAGCAATTTTGTTAGGATCCACCTGTAATCCTTGCTGAGAAATGGTATGACCTAGCATAGTCCCTTCAGTCATAAGGAATTCACATTTTTTGGGACTGAGGGACAAGTTCATCTCAATACACTTGGTTAAAACTTTTCCCAGGTTAGTCAATGCTTCTTGGAAGTTGGACCCATAAGGAGTAAAGTCATCCATATAGATTTCCACCGAATTGTGAACCAGTTCAGCAAATATGCTCAATACTGCTCTTTGGAAAGTGGCAGGAGCGTTGCATAACCCAAAGGGAAGGACCCGGTAGGCAAAGATACCCCATGGACAAGTGAAAGTGGTTTTATCCTGGTCTTCCGGGCTGATTTGGATCTGATTATACTCGCTGAACCCATCTAGGAAAGAGAAGAAATTCTTCCCTGCCAGTCCATCCAACACTTGATCTATGAAAGGCAAAGGGAAATGGTCCTTCTTGGTGGATTTGTTAAGTTCTCGGTAATCTATGGAGATTCTCCACTTCCCGTTTTTCTTGGGTACAAGCACCAGAGGTGAGACCCACTCACTGTCAGAGATGGGGTAGATAAATCATGCATCCAACAACTTTTGCAATTCTTCCCTGACCATGTCTTTAAGGGATAGATTCATTCTCCTTTAGGCTGCCTAACTAGTTTACAATCCTCTTTAATGTAAATGTGATGGGTACAGACTGAAGTGTGGACTCCTTTCATCTCCTTATAGCTCCAGGCGAAAGCATCCAAATGATTGTTCAATAAGCTACACAACTCCTTATCCTGGGAGGGAGATAGGGAGGAGCTGATCTTTAAGGTTCTTTCGGGGCCAAATTCCACACTCTTAACTCTGGGAGAGGTCGGATTAGTCACATAGAGGTCCACTAAAGCACTAGCTTGGGTATCTTCTACCAACTCGTCTAATGACAGTGCACTGGGAGGTGGGTTTTGAATCAAATTCTCAATCAAGTCATCCTCGGTTTGAGGGCCTCCCTTGGTGGCTTCTACTATGCACAAAGGTGCAGAGTAGACCTCATCCTCATCTCCCTCTTCCAACCAGAGTGGTAAGTCATGTTTTAGTAGAGGTTGGGCAGGAGGATAGAGGACTAGCTGTTTGGACATAGGCCCATTCTTGATGGTCATGCTTCCAACTCGACAACTGATGTAAGCATCCGCAATAGATAACCAAGGTCTTCCCAGAAGGAGGGGGTATCCAGTGAGTTTTTCCTTTGGATGAAGGACCAAGAAGTCCGCAAGATACTCCCAAGAGTCAACAGAGACCAGGATATCTTCCACAATCCCTTCAGGAGTCATGGTGGAGCGGTCTGCTAACTGCAGCAGTGTCAAGGTCTTTCTTAAGGAACTCTAAAGGTTGAGTTTAAGCATAGTGTCCCTGGGCATCACATTAATGGCAACCCCTAGATCGATCAAGGTGTGGGGGATTATGGTGCCATTGATGTGGACATCAACTACAGGACTCCCAGGGTCCAAATATTTTGGATAGATTACTTGTCCCAACATTAGATCAGACAGTTTTCCTATGACATTGATAGTCGGGGCATCTCTCTTGCACCTACCTGGGTGCCTGAAACACTTCTCCTTGATCAATTTGATGTATATTGGTACATCTTTTATGGCTTGGAGAAGTGGTATTTTCACACACAACTGCTTAAGTTCTCCCAGAAGTTCAGTCTCCTTTGGGTTTGGTTGCGTGGTTATTGTTAATTGCCCAGCAATGGGTGGAATGGCTTTGGGTTCACTTTCCTCTTTTTCTTCCTCATCCTCCAAGGGAGGAGGTTGGCGATCTGGAAGGACCTTCCCAGATCACAGGTTGATCTCTTGGATCTCCACAACATAGGTAGGGCATGTTGTCTCCCCAGTGTATACCTGCTGGGCCTGTCTATTGTTGGGGTTCACGTTCAGTTGGGCAGGCATCTGGGGTTGTCTTGGAGGAGCGGGAGGTAATGGTTGTGGTTGAGTAGGTGGTGGAGGCAGAATGGCGAGAAGAGAGTTGTAATGGGGCCTTCACCACTGCTGGGGTGCATTCCACTGATGCTGCAGCTGGATATGTGAATGAAATGAATGAGCAGTAGGTTGAATAGGGTATTGAGGTGGATAAGACCACGGAGGAGGTGCGGACTAGGAAGGATGAGCTGGGGGGCCCCAAGAAGGTATATGAGCAAATTGGTTGGGGCTATAATAAGCTTGGGATGTCCCTTGCATCCCCTATTGGTAAGGTCTGGGTCCATGCGGCTCCCTTTGGTTGAGGAAGTAGAGAGGTTTAGTGGTTGCCTCAGTCCCCTGGTACATGGCTTTAAATCCGGGTAAGGTTGGGCATTGGTTTGTGGGGTGGTCTTCCTCACAAATGAAACATACCTCTATTGAGTGTAATGGACGCTCATTCTTAGGGTGCTTCCTCATACATCTGGGACAGAAAATGGCCAAAGCCCTCTCAACTTCCTCTTTCTTTTGTTGAATTCAGAAAGTATCGAGTTGCATGGCAATGGCCTGTCTCATCTCACTTTTGAGGTCTTCCATTTGATTAGCAAACTCATGCTTGGAGAAGGTGGTACTAGCTGAAAGTGGATTCCCCCTACCTCTTTTCTGGGCTGCCCTAGAATGGTTTCTAAACACAGTCTTTATGTCCTCATAAGGTAGTTGGTAGATGTCTTCTCCAGCTAGCAAATGGAGGGTATCTAGAAGGTCTTCAGGGACTCCTCGGAGCAGAACCAACTTTAGAGATTCAGGGTCAAGTGTGCACCTGGCCCTTTTATAACTAAGTTGGAACCTTTCCTTGTAGTCTTCTAAAAACTCATCATTTCCCATGGTCATCTGAAATATCTCTCCCTTTGTTTCTTTTGACCTAGAGTAGTCTCGATATTTTTTGTTAAAGGCTTGCTGCATCTAAGCCCAAGTGGCGATACTGTTTCCAGGTAACCCCATGAACCAGCGTAGTGCTGCATCCTTGAGGGTAGAAGGAAAGTGTTTTAACTTTTGCTTGTCCTCGACATAGTCATAGGTTCGACAAAGGACAACAAACACAAACATGAAGGTATCAAGGTCTTCAGTGGTCAATCCATGGAAGTGAGGTAAGGCTGAGGGACTTATGTTCTTCATTTTCATGTCCCCATTGGTCTCTCGGATGGGAAAGGCACCTTCTATTCTCTCGCCATTGCCTATACTATTTCCGTGTTCGGCCATGGTCTCAAGAGGAATGTTCTCTTGCTCTTCTTCTGTTATAGGATCTTTGTATATCTTTGGAGGTTCACCTATAGGTTCTTCTAGATCACTGCCACCAAAGAAGAGAGAAGGGTGACTCAGTGATGTGGTGGGGATGTTGGGTAAGAATTTCCAGGTATTGTCTCTGTTCCTATGAGGCATGAAATGAAATATTTTTGGTTGCTTTTGTTTTTTTCTGCTTGTACCTGCAAAACTGAAATAGATCGAACTGCAACTAACTAAAATCTATCTTGCTGAAATGAAAAAGGGGAATTGAAATGAAAGCAGGAAAGGACTAACCTATTTTGCTGAAATGAAATCACAGGAATGAAAGGCTAGGCTACGCTTGCGGAATTGAAATGCTAATATACGCTTGCAGGAATGAAATTGTGGAATTGAAATGCTAATCGATGAAAGCAGGAAATGTCTAGTCTACTTTTGCAGAAATGAAATTGCGGAATGGAAATGAAATAAACTACTTAGCAAAAGGTTGTAGTAGAAAATAGAAGAAAAGCAGCAATCACCAATAATGCGATGCTTCCCCTGCAATGGCACCAAAAGATCATGGACTCCAGTATTGCAGCAATAATGCCGCAACTACTGGGACTCCCTTCTTTACTTTTATCAACCCAGTAGTTCGTAACAAACTTGGAAGCAATGGTACTGTATGCACAAGTACTAGCTCTTGCCACGGCTATCACTTGGTCAACTGGCACAAGTCTGCTAGGAGCTTAAGCCAACTTCTATGAGCTCTTAGAAGAAGCTTTGTAACTGATGGATGGAAGCTAACTCAAAGGCGACTAATCTACTTATAGAAAGAAACTGAAAAGCTGAAAGGAAATGCAAACCCTAGCAAACCTTAATTTTACCAGCTAGCCTTACTGATGCAAGAAAGAGCATGCAAGCTAATGAAAGAGATGCCATTGACTTTTAGGAAGGTAAAATGAATGTGTCAAAGCTACTTCAATAGTAAAACCTGAAGAAAACATCTTTTTGTATTTTTGAATAAGTTGTCAGAATTATCATGCATGCGCTTTGACTGTGCAGAGGTGGATTGGCAAAAGAAAATGCTTGCAGGTGGTTGGGAAGGTTATAAGAGGGCCTAAGGGGTCCCTATCACCCTTCCAGAGAGTTTCACAAAGTTTGGCTATCAAGAAACCACTTTCGTGAGCTTCTACAGGAAGTCTACAGGGGTTCTACAGGATGTTCTGTAATTTCTACAGGATGTTCATAAAGGGGACTTTGGAGGGTTAATGGAGGAAGGAAGGTGAAGAAGTGAGTATGGAGGTTAGATAAGGGTGTGATGAGGTCCAGGAATTGGTGGATGGAGCTGAGAAGTGGTGAGGATGGTTGGATTTGTTCAAGGAGGAGTAGAGCAATGTTGCACAAAAATTTGGGAATTAGGGCAAAGGGATCGAATGTGGCAAATGTAAGGCAAGAATCTGAGTTAGAGGATGGAGCAGGTGGGATTGATGGTGTACGAGTAGATAGATAATTATTATAGGTGCTCTGTAAGTTATTTATCAAACTAAACAAACAAAAGTTCGGAAAATCAAGGACCTAGTTACTTTAGCCTAATCTGACCTAGATAGCAGCAAAGAAAAGGAACAGAAGTTTATTTGCAATGAAATCATCTGAAATAAATATGCAACTAAGAAATCATAAACCTAAGCATGTAACCACAACTGGTATCAACTTCTGCAAGTGAGAATCAGACACTAATAATTGCATGGTGAAGCAAAGACAATGTTTTTGGTGGCAGCAAGGTCACCTTGGTCCCAACTCACGATCCCACTGAGGGAGAGGTGAGATCATAGGTGCTTGATAGCATTTTTATGAAGATCTTCTCTGTTATGAACCTATCAAATCAATCTGAACATGAAAAAGCCTTTAACCATAAAAAATGATCTAGGTAACCAAGAAAGATTTAAATCTACTTAACATAAATTATTTTGCAAAAACACTAACAACAAATAACAGTACACGAAGGAAGCCTTGGCACTTGGGTTGGGCCCAACCCCAAGAGCTATAGGCTCCTAAGAAAAACTCAGAACTGATGCCAAATAGAACTACTTTCCATTACTCAAAAATAACCATGTCACAAAGAAAGTTGTATAGCAGCTGCTACAAAATGAGCTGAAAAATAACAGCACTATAGTGCAAGATACAACTGTTCAAAAAGTAACCTATGAAGGATGGAAGCCTTCCTATTTATGCACTACAAGGGTCTCCAACATCCCTCCTTAACTCAAGGAGCTCAGCTACTAAGACTACGAGTGATTAGTCACTTTACACAAGATTGCTCGGCTGCCCTAGGGAATCCTTTTTCGATGGCCTGTGAACTCCGAGCTGAGGGTGGAGATTTTAAGGAAGGGGCCATTTAATGTAGGAGCTACCCTTCCTATGAATCCTCACCCTTGCACCTTCATGCTTGGCTATCATGTGGCTCATAATTGCTTGGCCTTGGTCCAAAATTTGTCCAAAAATTTGCAATAACCACGTGTTAGCCTTCTTGGTCAGGTGACTATCCTCATTTGTTCAACTAACATAAATATACTCAAAAAACATGCATAAACTATGAAAAATTATGGATTGACGAAGAACAATTAGGCAAAATGAGCCCAATAAGTTACCCAATTCCGGGACTCATCAGAAGACACAGTGTTGGACAGGAACGTAAGGATGACGCATAGTGGACAGGTGGAATACCTCAAGATTGGGCTTAAAGGTTCGAAGCAGAGCAGTGCAAAGTGGATTGACACTGGACAAGTCCTATAGTAGTTTCCTCACTTAGTCGATGCTTGAAGAAAATCAACTTTTGGTGGTCCAAAATCTTTTCAGTTGGGAGGTTGTGATCCGAATCGGATCCATAAACAACTTTCATAGAACTGTGAACAAAACAGGTTGAACAAATCCTTGAAGAATCCAAAACAACAATCGAAAACACCCTGAACCAGTGGCCATGGCAGATGGCATGGAACGACAAGGACCTCGAACAAAGCGCGCTGATCGAGGCCCATGGAGACTACGTAGGAGGCTAAAATAGCCCCTGGGAGCACCAGATCGGGAAAAGGAGCTGGTTTTCGATGCACGTTAGTGCTTAGTGCTAATGTGCATGGTTAGGCGAAAATGGCTAAAATGGAAAGCCTCCAGCACCCGATCGCATGGAGGAATCAAAGGATCGCGGGCGGAAAAAGGAAAAGGCGCTGAAGGAAAATGGTGGGACCCACACCGAAAAACCGGCGATTTCGCCGGGATACCCTTGAACATTAAGCGGTTTTGGAGAGAGCGGAGCGATCACAATCAGTGATCGACGCGTGGCAGTAGAGGAGAGAGAAAAACCGCCACGATCGCACGCTATAGGTCAACCGTGCTTGATGTGCGAATGATGGTGGATCTGGCGAAGCCCATATCGGATAGCTGAGATTGCACCCGATAGATAGAGTGGAATTGACAAGGGATTAAGCTGAAATTTAAGAGGATTTGGAATCCGTTGACCACCACGATGGAGAAAGTAGTGAATTGACAAGTGGGCTAGTGAAGTTTTGATGGAGACACGTGGCTACTTCCGAAGCATTATGATGACGCCGAACAGGGAATTCCAAACACACAGGCGATAGGTGAAGCGACACAGGAAGGAGAGGAAATGAACAGACACAGAGGTTGAGTGGCTAAAGCCATGAGCATAGACAGTGAATGGCATCAGAGGAGAGCGACCGAGAGAGACAGTGAGTAGTGAACCCTGAGAGGAAGACTGAGCACAGAGAGTAGTAAAGCCAAGCAGAGGAGACAGAGGGCCGAGATGACAACAGGCAGCATCGAGCACCAAAGAGCTTGAAGCATCAAGCCTTCCCATCGAGGAATCTGTCCAGATTGAGCATCACAGTTGGCTCTTTCCACTGTAGACCAAAAGTCACAGAGCTGGTAGGAACAAAAAGAGTCTGTGAACTCTGAGTGGCTTGGGGAATCCAAGAACCACCCTGCCAAGAAAAATCTGTTGTCAGGAGAACTCATATTGAGTCCCTACATTGTAAATTCTTTGTTGCAAGACACATAAAACAAGGCCACCACTGAAGCTGGACCGGAGAATAGGGTGAACTCCTTATTAAAATCTGTTTGTGTCTGTGTTGCTTACTGTATTTCTCTGCTGTCTTTCCATGTAAAATGTCTCTGTGTTGGCAATCTAATCGATCCATTATTTCAATTACACAGAACAAACACACCAGCACATGAGTCTGTAATACCTTTGTTTGTTAAATATTTAATTGAGGTCACTCACAGGGTGATTATCGGATCAATAACAATTGCCTTACATTGGTTTATCGAACAAATTTTATGCTGAACATGCTTAGCACTAGGATAAGTCTTAATCTAATGTTGTACCATTTGTGGATCGATATAAGAAATTTTTTCATAAGTCCAAGAAAACAAATCCCAAAATTATTTGAAAATGGTAGTGTAAATATGAATCTTAGGAGTATAGTCTACCTGAACCAAAATATTTTCCATGACTCTTGACTTCATGGAATTATTAATAGGGATTGTAATGGAGATATTAGCTAAGTTTCCTTCAAAAGAAACAATGAATATCTAATTGAGTTGTGGGGAAACATTAGTATTTCTAGAGGAAATCATGATTTGACTACACTCGTCTAAAATCTTTATTGGGGGAAAGAAGAGAGATGATGAAGAGCTCACCAAAGATGACATGAAATCAACATGACCTCTTGAATAGATTCATTTGATGCTAGTGAGAAGTCAAGGAAGTCACAACAGATAGGATGGTCAAAGGCCTAAGAAGGCATAGGGTAATCATCAAGTGTTACTAAAATGGCATCACTAAA
The DNA here is from genome assembly GCA_000404065.3 of Pinus taeda. NCBI lineage: Eukaryota > Viridiplantae > Streptophyta > Pinopsida > Pinales > Pinaceae > Pinus > Pinus taeda. The sequence goes on along the minus strand of APFE030769597.1, from coordinate 161,010 downwards.
GTAATCATATGTAGAGGCCATCTAGATATCTTGATAAGAAAGTTCCACTAGAATTAAGGGCATATGTTTTCCGTATTTATCAATATCATATTTAGATGGCACAAAACATGGATCATCAAGAACCTAAGGTCCACATGTGCGAGAAGATATCATATGGACATGAGAAATAATATATGTGGAAGGAGTACTAGGTTGGGGTAATTGAGGAAAAACACCCAGAAGGGATGGAAATTTGAATAACCCTGTGTTATCACTCTAAAATGGACTAGGGCTATCCCCCACAAGGGGGACTAAGTTCCCCATAGTAGAAATGGCATCACCAGACTCATCAGATGTAGAGACCAATTGGATATCTTGATAAGAAAGTTCCACTAGAACTAAGGGCATATGTTTTCCATATTTACCAATAACATATTTAGATGGCATAAACTGTGGATCATCAAGAACCTAGGGTCCATAGATGTGAGAAGATATCATATGGGCATGAGAAACAATAAATGTGGAAGGAGTACTAGGTGGGGGTAATTGAGGAAAAATGCCCATAAGGGATGGAATTTTGATCAACCCCGTGCAAACTCTCTGAAACTTACTAGGGTTATCCCCCAAAAGTGGGACTGAGTTCCCCGTAGTTCCCTACCATCGATGCTATGATCGATCATTCCTTTGCCACTTATTAGTGAGATGATGATCTCAACCCCCCTCTTTGATATTAAGAGTTGTCTACATTCCCATCTTTATGCAACATGTGTTATATTTGAGCATGGAGGTTATCGTTTGTCATGCAAAGGTAAGTTTGTTCTACTGCAAGGGGAAATATTTATGTGTATGGGTTGTTCTCATTACGTAGACATGTTTGACACTCACTTCGCACACTCTTGTCATGAAGGTCATTGCATAAAGCAAAGTATGTTTTATATGTTTTGGATGGTATATGTTATAACACTAAGTGTTTGAGTGTGTGATCATAGTCAAGTTCTGTCACTGTTTACATCAGTTTCACTGATCTCACCCTTAGCCAGTTTCCTGAGAAATCTAGCCTCATCCAGATTTTCAGAACTACATGCTTTTCTTATGCAACCCTCAATTTTTTTCCTTGCCTACTAGAAATGCATAATTCACAGGAACCCCAGCCTCCCTTCACAACCAAACTATGCAGTGGTCTCCTCCAGGTCCTTCCCTCATCCAGAACCCATTGTCTCTAGAATCTGTGCAATGTTGTCCCTTAGCTATCGAGCCACCACTACTCTCAAGAAATGTGCAGAGTAGGCAGGAAGCCACCATGACTCTCCAGAAATGCGCAGAGTAGTCAAGAAGCCAACAATGCTCTCCAAAAATGTGCGGAGTAGCCCGACAGCCTTACTCAGGAAAATTGCACAAAAATTTCCTCCTAGGATCCCATCCCACATAAGTGTCTTTCATCCCAAAAGTACACAGTATTGCCCCAGCTGTCCAGTCAATCTTACATTCAGAAACTGTGCAAATGCTTCTCCCAGGGCCTCATCTTGGCATTAGTCACTGCCTGTTGAAACTGTGCAGATCTATCTCTCAGTGACCACAAGGAAAGATGACATACTAGATGATTCTCAAGGACTTGAGGAGAAAGAACAAGGAACTACGTTATGATAAAATATCAGGACCGCATACAAAATCTGTCGAATGGATAACTATTTGGAGGGTAGGTATGGTCTTACGTCGTTTCACTTGCTACTCCAATGGTCATCGTTTGACATACATATTTCTTTATCATGCTTTTGATCTTGTTCTAGTGATTTTTAAGTTTTGTCTTTATGTGCATGAGTTGTCTTTGCTCTGTGAACATTTCTCACACTCACCCATACAATTGCAAGTAAATTTGTGCAAGTGTCGTCACAGTCATTCGAAGGTCTATCTCAAGTGTCACATTTGTCTCTTTTAGCATTAAGATAGTCTTATGGAGCATATGTTCTGTCTTGTTGGTCTATGTTGTCTTGTCATGAAAATATGCCAAGTGTATGTCTATGTTGTCTTGTCGTGAAAATATGCCAAGTGTATGATCACAATGTCACGTCTACACAAGTTCACTTTCTCTCACATTTAGCCATTTTTTCGGAAAAATCTATCTACCGGACAAACCCCTTCAATCGAACCTTGGTCTCGGTGACCCTGCTCTGCTACCTAGAAATGTACAGTGGTTGAGGCTGCCCCTAGGAAGCTACATTCCACAATCTTGGAAGTGAGTAGGCTATCTGTATCCCATAACAATGCATAATTTTCCTCCAAGCTCGATCCAATCTTCACTTCCCGCAAGATCAACTATCAAGACTCCGTCTGGTTTACTAGAAATATGCTTTGCACTCTGACCCGGGACTACACTATTCCCCATAAATGTGCAGAGCAACCTAGTTGGTCATCTAAAGTCCTACTCTACACTATTCCTAAGAATTGCACAAAGCTTCCTAGATGACTCATGCTAGCCTGCTCGACTCTGCCTCCAAGAAATGTGCTCATTTTCCCAGTAGCCCCTCGAGCTGCCTCTTTTGCATTGTGGCCAAAAAATGCGTGGAACTGGCTGACAGTCCCAACCTTCTTGTCTTGCACTATCTCTTAGAAATGCGAAGTTGTGACCAAAAATTTCCCGAAGCTTGATCATGCCTTGCAATGGAAAATTGTGAAGATTGTGTTGCCAAGTGCCTCCTACTGCCCTGCTCTTTCTCCCTAGAGAAATTATGCAGAATTGTCTAGCAGTTCCCTAGACACCCTGCCTTATCTTCCTCCTAGGAATTGCACAGATATTGCCCAACATGGTTTCACCTAATAACTTACACTACTGAACCTGATTGCGTAATTTTTCCTCCTAGTCGTGTGTGTGCAATTTTTCTCGACAGTGCTCAAGACCCTCTCATCCCAGCCTAAGTTGTGCTTTGTGTAGTATGAGTGCCTTGTCCTCCCTCCTGGTCACCTACACCCAAAATGGAAAATAATGCATCATGCTAGACTAAGATATTTTTGTATTTGATGTTGTCTCATCATGTTTGATTACAGGAGTAGGTAGATTGATGGAACATGATGCGAAGATGAATGAGATGAATAAGGATCACATGCTAGAAGACTTTCTCACAGTTGAATGAATGTAAGAAGCACATTGAGCAGCAAGTGAATCTAGAAAAGACCAAGACCATCGAAGGCCCCACACACTTTGTAATGCAGAGGTGAAGACATGATACACTGAGAAAAAATCCATCACTCAGCATCATAACAGCTCAACACAGACACCACAGTCATCCAGTACATGTCAGCAGTGTCATGTCGATTTATGTCATGAGTTGTCTCGACCACATCACTAATATGGCAATACTTGTTGTAATAAAATGTAATGTAATGCGAAAGTTTAAGACATGAACATAGGAAGTTGAAGAGTCATGTAAGTAGAAAATTTGCAAGAATTCAAACAGTCATGAGGGAAGTCAAAAAGTCACAAGGATGAGGTACCCTCCTTGGCTATATATACCCCCTCATTGTATGAGCCAATGAATTTTCACGTTGGCTCCTCCCACATAGCCTTGAGAGTTTGCAGTTTATTCTTCGAGGTGTGAGGAGTGGCTCCAATGTCCCATTACTGGGGCTAGTGATGTATGGTACACAAATGTGTCTTGGAATTTTTTCTTCATTCAGAATCTTGTCTCAGGCCAGCACGTTTTCACGCATGTGTTGTATCCATTTGTAAGACTATTATCTAAATGTTTGTAATGCATATTTTCCTAACCTGTACTAATATAGTTGAACTACGGTTATTTTGGTACTTACATTGTTGAAGATGTGTTGTATTGTTTATCACTGTTGTCTCATCCATGTGGACTATTCCACCAGACATTAGAAAAATCATTCCCTTTTTCTTGGTTATAAATAATGTCACCCCCATGTGGACTACTTTATTTGACGGTGTACGTGTTTTCCCTTACATTTTGGTTTTAATGACTGCTACATCTATTGTGGAATATTCGGTTGGATGCTTGACAAACCCTTGTTATTTTCATGTGTGTCTCTCCCTGGGTGGTACTACTACCTCTCATCTAGAGGCTCACTTTTACCCCCTCCCTTATAGTAAGAGAAGCCAGACACAAAGTTACATTACACACTCATCAGGCATAGCCACCTCTCTTTTTGAAGTTACAAGGATAACACTCTCATGTGCTGACCAAAAAAGTTAAGGAAAATCTCTAAGATAATGGAAATCGCGCCATCATACTGGATGGGACTCCTAAATCAAATGGTGTGAGGTCTAGTTGGGAATTCAGATGAAGGAGGTCCCCTTTGTTGGCTAGTCTGGCAGCATCAACAAAATGGTGCTAGAAGGAGGGCCCGATGACAAGTTATGCCCATAGAGTCTGGCTTGAATCTCTTATTTAATAATGGCTCTTCTAGACATCATAATCTCGAGATGTCTTTCTACAAAGTTCGATTTTACCATCCTTGTGGAATTTATCCATGACCTGTCCAAGTTAAATTTTATTGGTGAGGGTGAACCATCTTTTCGTGTGCATGTGCATCAAGTTATAAAGTTTTTCCTACATTGGAAGGTCTTGTTAAGAAATGGTGTCACACATTACCCTTTTCCTATATCGATTCATTTGGTTAGCATGCCCAAATGATGACTAAAACGTTCAATGAGTATAGCCACTAAGATTTTCAGAAAAAAAAAAAAAAATCTCGTTTAAGTGATGAATCAGTTAAGGACTTTGTTGATTGCTTCCTTCACCTCTATTATAAAATTGTTGAATACATTTTGAAGTTCGGTTTCTTGAGAGAAGGTGTTTAAGCATTTGGTTCATGTTTCTCAATATGGTGAACCCCCTCATTTCCCTTTCCCCCCAACTCTTGTGGATCATGAGGCACCTCAGATTATAAAGGAGGAGTAGGGAAAATTTTAAGGATGGAAATTGATCTTAAAGTTTAGAAACCTTGGTGAATCCCACTAGTCCATAATATGAAATCTATAAAATGTTTAGAGATATTTTTGTAAAAATATCAATTTATAATATTTTTATATAGTAATATAGAATATTTTGGTGATTTTTAGGGTATAATAATTTCATTCTATAAAATTTGGGTGAATCATTTTTACAAAAAAATGGAAATGAAAGAATCTTTTTTTGGAAAAAGTATAGAAAATTAGCTAATGGGTGAATACTAGCCCCTAAAGTTTTCCCTGAGGAGGAGCCCAACACCCCATTTCTTCCTTGTCCTCCTTCTTTTGTCCTAATGTGGGTGACCCCTTGTGGTGATTACAAAGCTAAGGAGTTTGTGCAGCATGTCCCCAACCCATCTTCTCATTTCTCTCCCTCTTCTATGGAGTAAGTTCCAGAATGGCTTAGGAAGCCTATAATGAAGGCGCACTCCATTCTGCAAGAGGAAGTCACTGTTCATAACTGAAGTCTCAAATCTAATCTGCATCTTTTCCATCCTCCATCATCTACAAACCATGATGCCTTGTACCATGACTCGCTTGATCAATCTACTTCGCCAGTCAATTGTTCACATTCTCTTCATTCTCAAGCTACTCGCTCAAATTGCAATCGGGTGCAAGCCAGTCACATTACATGGGCAGAGGATTAGAAAGGTGATGACACTATCAATCTTCCCTCTCTGTTTAAAAATTGTGCACATCAAAAAAATGATCTTCCATTCTTGAATGATTCTCAATCTGCTAATCTTGGTGGAACATCTTGTACAATTAATTATTTCGATCAAACCTCAGCCTTGGGAAGTCATCACTCCCATGCCTCCATATGTCATTATGAACACCCAAGCACAAAATATGATCTTGCATTTTCTCATGAAGACTCTAACTCAGATCTACAATGCAATTCATCCAAAGAAGATGTTCATATTGAAACCTCCTCTTCACCTCACTTGGTTGTGTTTTCTACCATTCACAATGCATCAACATGCATCATATATACTCCACATTCTCTTGTTTCTTCATCTGATGAGCTATCTCCTCAATTGACAAAAGGTAGTGAGGCTTTCCATGATCAAATTGAAAATAATTTAATAACATAGTGTACTTCCCATTCCCCATTATCTATTCTCTTGCGTGAATACAACTCTTCTAGTTAGCTTGATGAAGCTAAAAAATCTAGTGTAACCTGTAACAGAGATGGTTGCCATCCTGAGAGAAATTCTAAAATCAACAACAACATCCATTCTCAAGCCATGAATGATTTGGTTCAAGCTTCAAAATATGATTCTGCAGTTCCCTAAAGTTATGGGACGTGCGAGGGAGTCGAGGCACTTCAACATCCATTAATGGTTATGTGAGGACCTCACAAAACTGGTAAGCCCCCAAAACCCAATCAGATCTAGTTTATCACAAACAATCCATTTGTCTGCATGGTTGCACTCAATATGAATTCACATGTAAAAATTGTTTGGTATTTTGGATGTGATCTCTCAAATTTTCCAAATTTCACTTATGACCGAATTCACAAATCCATCACAGTGCATCCATCTTCATGCACATCCCTTGCATCAAAATTAGCATGGAAATGTTTGTCCCTCATGAAATCATGGAATTATGAAGTTGATCATCTCAAATACTGTCTTTTCTCGCACTTATCGAATTTTCCTTTTCACGATCATCTTCTTGGTCTTCTTGTGATCCTTACACTGTAAATCTATTTGCTCATCACACTAGAAATCTCCTTAGGTGATCACACAAATCAAGTTCCTCTCTATTCACCATGCCCTAATCGGTCTCATGAATTCACAATGCTGGTATCCTTTTTAAATTCATGGGATGACCATGATTACTACAGATCTTTTTACTAGTACAGGAAGGTGGTCTATCATGTCTTGCCCACAGTGAACTTGGTTCCATTGTTTGGAGTGTTTTCAAGATTATTCAAATGATTTTTCCTTTGTTCATTTCAAACTGGAAATTTAATATTTCAACCAATTCATCTGATCATTCATCTATCTTGGGTAACTGTCATCCATCTTATCATTTTTCCAAAAACGAATCTAATGACAGTTACTTCGCACTCTCTAATCATCACCATTTCTCATCTCTCTCTTCAGATTTTTGTCAAGCATATGAGGCACTTCAGCCTGCAGTGATGGCTATCACAGGTTGTTGGTGTTATAGGAATTTTTGGGTACTTCAACCCCAATCATAAATGTCCATAAACTGAGGGCTCCTAAGTCCCTAAAAGTGTTGCTTCACTGCCTAAAGGAACAAGGTCATTTGATTACATCGTCTCCCAGAAGTTCTCCACTGAAAACTGCTCATAAATGGTCAAAACTAGACCATATTGAAAGCTCAATGCATATGGTACAATGCATATCACCTTCCTAGTGTACAAGGTGCGATACATACTGATTTGCTCCTTTGTAGGGTGCGATGGTCGGGAATGGACAAATGGCAGGGACAAAAATGCGAGGGTGGAAGATTCATGGAATCTTCCAGAAGCTTCCCCTCTGACACTTGCCTCTCTATTTTCGACCAGGGATGAGTAAGGGATCATCATTCTCCAAGTGGAAGCAGGAACTATAAAGATCCCAGAAGATGACTCACCTCTCTATAATCATCTATATATGGATCCCTCATCACAGAGGTCCAGAAGCTTGAATTTTGTATCTTATAGAGAAGTGCTATTGGTTTTCTGGTGTACATTCATAGTGTTGGGTGATCTAAGCTTTGCTTGAGGTGAAGAAGGGCTTCCTAGCTGGAGGATGATGTTGGATCAGAGCACATGGTTGTAATCCTCTTGCTACTTTTCATCTGAATAAAGCTATTCTTGTTTCCTTGCATATTCTTGTGTACTTGTTTATATATGCATGTATATGGTTAATACACATCTGATCTTGTATTATTTATGAATTTAGATCCTTGTTTCTTGCATAGTAGTACGTTGTTGTGATTCCACAGGTTCTTTTGAAGCTGTGCAGACAAAGAAGAAGCGGCGAAGCTCTATCAAGAAGGAGAGGAAATCAAGCGCAAAACTCAGGTTGGTCTTCTTGGTCCTCCTCTCATTTATTTTCATAAAAGGAAACAACAGTAGACTTTGATTGTTTGTTTCTAAGATAGCCACCCATCTTAGTGGGAATAGCAACATCCGAGTGGACACTATTCCCGGATAACAATATGGCAACTCCGTTGGGGAGTGATTAGATTATTGTTAGCCTATGTATCCTTGTTTCTTTTATAAACTTACAAACGAAGCTTGAAGTTAAGCCAGCTAGCTTTCGAACTACATTTGTTATAAAAATGCAAAGTAGATCAATGCTGCTTCAGTCTATCTCCATGTTTTGTTTATGAATTAAACAATAGATTTGCAAGCAATCTAATTGCCCTAAGTGGTGGCTCTAGTAACCTCTTAGATCACCCCTGTGTTTTACATACACTGATCTATACTTATTCAACCTAAACACCTGAACTAGATTGAAAATTGTGAGTGAAATCTTATTCAAAGTCTCACACTACTACCATTGCACCCTGCCTTCAAGGAAGTCTGTATGCATCACACTTCCCGAGTGCAGTAGGTGCGCTGCATACTGAGTTCACTGTGTAACAGGTGCGATGGTAAGGGAGGGTTAACTTTACCCTCTGACTGTGGATGTTTCTCACTGTTTTCAGTCTTATTCAAGAGTTTTGTTGTCTGTAGTCAGTGTACTTCTATGAAAACCCCCTTCTCTTGCATTATTCCACCTCCTTAGTGCAAAGAACTATAAATGTTTTTATGTATTGTGCGTCGTTTTTAGTTCTCTTTTGAAAAATGTAGCATAGTCGAACTGTCGTCTCTAGATCTGAAAGTGTCGTAGCTGTCATTTTCAATTTTAGGAATCAATCCCATTGTTTTGGATAGTCGATTATACAATTACTATTGCATAGGATTTGAATTAGTGGTTTTAAAGTGTTGAAAAGCAATTTCCATTTCAAAATCGGAAAGTGTCTCTCTTGCTTTCACTTCGTTTTGAAAAAGAATTTTGTTGAGTACTGTCGCTTTAAAAGTAATTCAGTTTTGCACGTAGCTTTCTTAACGTCATTCACACATTAAGAGAACTGAAAACAAATACATGCATGTGAATTTGCATTTTGATTGATTGGCTTGATTTAGGACTGTGTATTTAGCGTGTGCTTTGTGCTCTGTGAGGAAAATATTCTTGACTTTCTTCCTTTTAGTAGCTAGGATTTTCATTGCTGAAAGAAGATCAAACGTTTGTTTATCATCTTAGACTGCATTTTAGGAATTATATATACATCACGTGGTGAACTTGAAAGGAAAATTGTTAAGCAAGATCAACTTAAAATAAATCAATGAACTAACAATGCTTGAACTTAACGCACACATCTAGAGTCTAGGCTAGAGATGTATTCTGGCGTCGTAAAGCCTGGTAACTGTTGCTTTCAGTGTTGGTTGGGTGATTCCTCCACTCTGAGATGGCAAGTGCTAGTACGGACTTGTGCTCACACGTACTGTCAAGTATATATTGGGAGACCACAATAGGCTGCATCCTTTATCTTTAGGAAGCAGCGTCTGACGCCATATCGATAGCAATCCACCGAACACAACATTTGGGAAGATTGACTTCGTACCGTAAAAAGTATTCTATGGTTTTGTGATTGGTTTGGTAATCCTCTCTACCTAGATCTCCAGAGAAGTCCATTTTTCTCCTTTTCAGACTCCTTAAAGGAAAAGGTCCTCTGAGCACTTGTTAGTTCGGGCTCAATAAAAATCAAAGGTGACTAGAGTCATCTTTTGTTTTTTCTCGACTCTTTTAAATTGAAAAAACAAGTTGTGTCCAAGCGTCTACAAATTTATTTTAATCGGAATAACGTCAAAAATTCCCTCGTTGATCTTCAGGTTGAGAAAATGGAGTCTACCAACCAAGGATTTCCCCTTGGAGGAAATCCTATTCCCTTCTCCTCTTGGGGAGATGTTGGTCCACCCCATATGGCCACTTTGTCACTTCCAGGATTGACAATTGGTTTGCCTGTCTGGCTCTTCTCTACCTCTGTTGTTCAGAATCCTGTAATTCCTGAACAGTCTAATCAGCAATTAGACGACACTAGAGTTGCATCCCAACCTTCTACTTCATGTGATTCTCCCTCTTCCCCTTCCTCTTCGCTTGATAAAGCCGATAAAGCTAAAAATCAAGTAACTAAGAAGAAGAAGAAGAAGAAAGAGAAAAATGAAAAGAAGAAAAAGGAACCAAAATTGAAAGGGAGCAACCAAGTATCGTCTAGTGAAAATTCTCACACCGCACAGTCAAAACCTAAATCTCCTTGTGTCATTTGCAATGGAGACCACTATGACCGAGATTGTCCCTGCATCCCTCAGATCTTAAGGGACTGGTCTCCTCGTTTGGACAATCCGGTAGCATCAACCTCTGGCGATCATGTTGAATGCTCACCATCAACCAGTGAAAGTGAAGCATGTGGACAAAGAAGGAATCCTAAACTTCCTTGTAAGTTGTGTGAAGGCAACCACACCATCCACCATTGTCCCTTCCTTGAAGAGGTTAAAAGAGTTTTGGATGATCGTCCGGTTTCACTGCTACGACTTCCTCCTGGATATAAAAAACTCTTGCCAAGCCCTCCACCGGTTGAAAATCTGGCTGGTCCGTCATTGTGGTTGGCCAAAGCATCTATCATTGAAAAAAAACCCTCTGAACCCATACCAAACCAAATTCAAGGGGTTGATACGGCAGTTGACGCGGTCTTGCCTTGAGAGTGTTCATCTTCGAATGATACCGTCACTGAAGAGAAAGAGAACGACACCGTTCAAATTCTTTTCATCAACACAGACTTTGATGAGCTTGGGGGTAGTCGTCCTGTTCCTTTATCGCAGGAAGGAAGTTCATCAGAGTCATATCCGGCTGTCTATTCAGTCCCACCACCAAGCAACCTAGTTGTTTCCTTCGACTGGAATCTACTAGGCAGACCTCGTTTACCAGCCAGTGTACCATTCAGAATCGTTGTACAAGCTTACAAAATGGTCATGGTTGGTACCACCATTGATGAAGGGGCTTCTGTGAGTATCCTTTCCTCAACTACTTGGAAATTGCTTGGTTCGCCATCGCTTTTGTCTGAAATGAGAAATCTGACAGGCTACGACAAAGGAACTAGTCGACCTTTAGGGATCCTTCCAAATGTGCCCATTACTTTGAGAAGAAAAACTATTCACATGAACGTTATGGTAGTTCAAGGACCTTTAGATTATAATCTACTCCTTGGATGCGACTATATTTATTGCATGGGAGCCATCGTCTCCTCACTCTTTAGAGTAATGTGTTTTCCATACGAAGGCAGAATGATCAAGCTCGTAGACAAAATGTCATTACCCAGTTCACACATTGCAAATAGTCAAATGTCATCCCTAAATTGTCCTTTCATGCAGGAAATGTCTCATCGGTCTCCAGTCCGTCCACTTGATGAGCGCGAGTGATTCAGGAAAATGTGACTAAAACCTAGGGGGCATGCACCCTGGTCTCTTTCGGCAGGAAAACCTTAGGTATAGAGTGGCTTTCTGCAAGCGATATATGACTAGTCTTGCGAACCCGTCCTCACAGGAAAATGGGAACAGGCTGGAAAAAGATACCTTTATTAAAGTTATGTGAATGGAGTATCTCTACGCCACTCCCCTTTGTCTATTTCGGTAGACATCGCCAAGGGAGCTTTCTGTCTGCTACGCGGATGGAACTTTCATGGTAACCTGGGAATTTTTCGCTATACCTGTGGGCATGCAAACCTTTTGTAAGCAACCGAGAAACGACCAGCTAACGTTGGCTCTATGATTCCGCTAACTTTAACTGCCTAGGTCGGGTGAGTGGCCGAAACCATTCATCATTGCAAGGGCCACCTGGGCACTGGTAAAGTAAAGGAAAATTTTTCCTACCTTGCCTTGGTGGTGATATTAGTAGTTAAGTAGAGAGGCGTAGTTGGTCATTCCTAGCATGCATGCAAGAGGCTCCGTGGAAAAGTTTGAGAGATGTAAGCCACTTCAAAATATTATCTCGAATGTGACATTCTTATCATACGACTGGCGAGCAATGTTGTCACAGAGTTCAAGCTCATTAAAAAATAAACCCTCCATGAGTAGTTTTAGCGCATAGTTCAAGCTCCTTGAAAGATAAACATAAGTCATGAGCAAATGTTTCCTCCCATCGTTTAAGCTCGTTAAAAAATGAACCGGTAAATAACCATTGTGAATGCCTTATCGCCAACTTTTGAGCCTTGGTCGTGTTCTCGCCATCACCTCCACTCTGTTTTTAGCCGATCATTCGCCCCCATATGATTGTTTACCCCTTCAAGGAACAATTGCGAAGAGTGATTCTGCTAGCCATCCTTGTGACACTGCCGTGATTGGAAAATTCCAAATCTTACCTGGAATCAACTGCTACCTGAAATCATCACTCATTCCTCAAAAACGAGTCTTCTTTAAGCTCTTTTCACTTGACTCGTAAAATATGAAAAGATTGCCGAGGGATTGGCCTCTCCGGCTTGTTAAAGGCATCGAAAGTGCTATCCCTCCTCTAGATTTTCATCTTTTTGGACCTGAGGGATTATTACACAAAAAGATCGAGTGCTTGTCTTGTTCGGCTCATTAAAGCTATCGAAAATTCATCCCTTTTGTATTATTTTATTCTTTTTCAGACTTAAGGGACTATACAATGAAAAAGAATCTTTGGAGTCTCCTTTCCGTTTCTTTCAGACTCTCTAAAATTGAAAAAGACTGAGTTATCTTTGTCGTTAAACTCGTTAAAACCGAATAGCGACAAACTCATCCAAATGGACGAGAACGAGTT
>APFE030769597.1:87646-137841 GCA_000404065.3 Pinus taeda | reverse complement strand
TATTTCCAGAACTTGACGAGGAAGGAAAAATTATATTGGAACCGGAAGCAGTCATAGAAACAAGATCTCGACAGCTACGAAATCGATCAATTTCAGAGTATTTTATCAAGTGGAAGAGCTTATCTGCTGAAGATTCCACATGGGAGGATGAGAATTTTATACGGAAGTATCCAGAACTACTCAAGCGTTGAGGACAACACTTTTTTTGAAGGAGAGGGGCATGGTGGGTCCCTATAATACTAATGATTACCCCATTACTATGGTATTTGTACCCCTTATTAATATTGTTGTGCCCTATTGCCCCCATATTGTTATTACTGTGCCCCATAGAATCCCTCTATTGTTATTTTTGTGGCTTTATATTATTATTATTAGGTTGGCTGGGTTATATTGTGACTCCTTAGACTCCTATATATAGAAAGGAGGTTTTTTCATTTGAATCATTGAAGAATTTTTCATTTATGTTATGTAAAGGAGGTTGACCCCGCGAAGAGGCTGAATTCTAAGGCGTTGATCTATCTTTTCTTGAGCTGGTTTCATAACACAGGTCCTCACTCTCTTGGCATGATTGTTGAGAATTATCAGACATATTTTTCCTTAAAATATTCCCATTGTGATCCCATCTTTCAAATCAAAATTCACCCTTTCGTATATCATGAGGTTTTCCAAATATCCATCATGAATTTTATGATCCAATCACTCAATGGATGGAACAATCTTTCTTGGCAAGCCATGTTGCAGATAACAAGCTTGAATCCTTCATCACGCTTGCTAAGAAGCTTGGTGTAGATGAAGACACACTCATAAAAGGATTCTTAGGTTTTTTTTAATAACAGTATCGACTATAGAGGTAAGCACATGTATTGGGTTGTCGTGACACATTTTTCTGCCCATAGGCAAGATCTTCCTTTCTGTGTGCAAGTTTTTCAAGTTTTTATATTTTCTATTGCACACTACTTTTTGTCTGTTTTAATTATTTGTATCTTTGTGGGTGCAAGTCAAGAGTGACTATGGTGGCTTCACTAGAAATTTCATTTCACGTAACCCCGACCATTTAGTAGTTAGAATAGGAGTAAGATCAGTTGCATCTTAGTTTTCTTTTTGTTGCACTCATTTTGCACTCACAGTGCATCATGGTTTTCTTATTCTGATTTTACATCCCGTTTTCCTTGACCATTTTGTTTTATGGTCTTTTAGTTTTGTTTTATTGTTGTGTACACCGTTCCTTTCATCTTGTTTTTCCTTTCATGTTGAGTTTTTTGTTTGTTTGCACTGCATGAATAAGTGTTGTACCTGCACTATGTTATGGCTATTGAATAAGTATGTGGTTGAAGTACAAGAGCCTTGTGACACTGCAACGGTTGGCCAATCATGTGTTAGTCTTCTCTGTGCTTGGTTGTAACTTTTGTCTGATGAAGTATTAACAGAAAATATGATCCATATGTAAGGGAAGCTCTGTTCAAACCATGAACCTATGTCCAAACTGGGAAACCCCATGCATGTCCTCAGTCTTCTCCTCTATGTGTCCAAGCTTATCCAACTAGTAGAAACAGAGAAGGGGAAAAATCTAAATGAGAAAACCTAAATTAGAGGTCATACATGATTCTCTGAAGAACAACCTCTTATGCTCTCAATAAGTCAGGATCCCTCTTCGACCCAAACAATAAATAAATGCCTATGCACAATCCCCTTTCAAAAGAAATACAAAGGTGAAAGAAGAGAAGGCTTCCTACGTAAAGAGGTGAAGCAGGAAACTCCATCGAGGTACTAACCAGGCTCATTAGCAGTGGAGCAATGCTTGTGTTCTTGTGTGACTTTGCCTAGGTATTGTCCAAGCATACTTGTAGCAGAGAAACACCAGAGATGAAAATTTATACTCTAAAAATCTTAAACTCGTCATCCAAAGTAACCTTCACAATTTGAAACACTATGATCTAGCTGAAACTTTTGTTGTGTTTGAGTGATTTGGTACAAGGTGAACCATGTATGTACATGGGGTAAGTGGGGAAGCCAAATTAACCTGCACAATGGGTTAATACTCCCTGAAAGACCAAGGCCCTATGCTGAAATGGATTGAAACATAGAAGTTGGTATTCAACTAGTGTGTCACCAAGTGTCGTAGCAAATGCAACACCCTCTAAAATATTGGACTACATCCAAATTTAGGAGCCTACTATGGATCCTATGATCGATTGTTCCTTGGTCACTTATTGGTAAGATAATGATCTCAAGCCCACTCCTTGATCTTAATCATTGTCCATGCTCCCATCTTTATGCATCATGTATCATATTTGGGCATGGGGATTGTCGTTTGTCATGCAAAGGGAAGCTTGTTCTGTTGCAAGTGGAAATCTTTTTGTGTATGAGTTGTTCTCATTGCATAGACATGTTTCACACTCACTTCATGCACTCTTATCACGAAGGTTATTACATCAAGAAGAGTACTTTTTTTATGTTATGGATGGTCTACTTGTATCACTAAGTGTTCCAATGTGTGATCATAGTCAAGTTCTATAATTGTTTACATCATTTTTTATGATCTCATGCTTAGCTAGTTTCCCAAGCAATCTAGCCTCATCTAGCTTTCTGACACTACATGCTTTGCTTTTGCAATCCTCAAGTTTTTTTCCTTGCCTACTAGAACTACGCAATGCACAGGAACCCCAGCTTCCCTTGGCATCCAAAATAGGCAGTGGTCTTCTCTAGTGTCCTTCCCTCAGCCAGAACCCACTATCTCCAGAATCTACACAATGTTGTTCCTCAGCTGCCGAGCCAATGCTTCTCTCCATAAATGTGTAGAGAAGGTAGGAAACCAACACTGCTCTCCATAAATGTGTAGAGTAGTCATGCAGACAACACTTCTCTCCAGAAATGTGCAAAGAAACCCGACAACCTTGCTCAAGAAAATTGCATACAATTGTCCTCCGAGGGCCCCATTTCATAGTAGTGTCTTACATCCCAAAACTGTGCATCATTGTCCCAGCTGTCTAGTTTATATTTCATTTAGAAACTGCGTAGATGCGCCTCCCAGGGCCTCATCCTAACACTAGTCACTTCTCACTGAAACTACACATATCTATCTCTCAGCGACCACAAGGAAAGATGGCATGATATATGACTCTCTAGTAGTTGAGTATAAATACCAAGGAACCATGTTATGATAAAAGATCGAGACTCCAAAAAAACTCTGTCAAACGCATAACCATCTGGAGGGTAAGTATGGTCCTACTCCCTTTCATTTGTTGCACTATCGGTTGTCTTCTGGCATACTGATTTCTTTGTCATGCTTGCAATCTCTTTCTGGCGAATTTGAAGGTTTGTCTTTGTGTGCATGAGTTATCTTCGCTCTGTGAACTTCAATCACACTCACACACAAAGTTGCAATCATAGTCACGCAAGTGTCATCATGGTCATTTGAAGGTATATCTCAAGTGTCACACTTGTCAGTCTTATCTTTAATACAGTCTCACTGAGCACGTGTTTTATCTTGTTGGTCTATGTTGTCTTGTCATCAAAATACACCAAGTGTATGATCACAATGTCACATCTACACAAGTTCACTTGCCCTCACACTTAGCCATTTTTCCTGAAAAATATATCGACTGGACAAACCACTTCAACCATACCATGATCTCAGTAACCATGCTCTACTGCCAAAAAGTGTGCAATTCTTGAGGCTGCACTTAGGCAGCTACACTATGCAATCCTGTAAAAGAGCAGGTTTTATGTCTCCCGGACCGATGTAGAAGTTGCCTCCAAGCCTGATCCAATCTACAGTTCCCGCAAGATCATTTATGAAGCCTCGTTTTGGTCTACCGAAAATCTACTCCACAGTATAACTTAGGACTGCACTATTCCCAGAAATATGCAGAGCATCCCAACTGGTCATCTGCAGTAACACTCTGAACTATTCCCGAACTACGCAGTGCCACCTAGATGACTCCTGTTGGCCTGCTCGGCTCAACCTCTAAGAAATCTCGAGGTTGTACTAACTGCACCCCTAGGCTTTTGTCATGAATTGTGCCCAAAAAATGCACAGAATTGGCTGATAGTCCCTAGGATGGTTGCCTTGCACTGTCTCTTAGAAATGCACAGTTGTGACTAGCAGCTCCTGAAGCCTGATCATTCCTTGTTCTATAAAATTAAGGAATTGTCTTACTGAGTGCTTTGTGCTACCCCACTCTATCTCCCTTAGGAAATTGTGCAGAACTATCCAACAGTTCCCTGGACACCCTGCCTTGTCTTCCTCCCAGGAATTACATAGATTCTGCCTAGCTGCGATTCACCTAGCAGCTGACACTGCTAACCTTGATTGCACAATTTTTCCTCCCAGTCACTTATGCGTAGTTTTACTTGACAGTTCTTCGGAGCCTCTAATCCCAGCCTGAGTTGTTCTTAATGTAGTTTTAGTGCCTTGTCCTCCCTCCCAGTCACCTACACCTAAAACCGAAAATAATGAGTCATGCTAGACTAGGAGATTTTTGGATTTGATGGTATCTGGTAATGAATGATTGCAGAAACATGTACATTGAAGAAACATGGTGCAATGATGAATGGGATGAAGGAGTTCATGCTAAAGACTTGCTTGTAGTTGAATGAGCATATGAAGCACATTGAGAAGTAATCAAATAAAGCAAAGACCAAGACCATCAAAGGTCCCACACACGTTTCCATGCGGAGGTGAAGACATGATACACTTTTGGCTTAAGGGGGCCTGACCCAGGTTCATAGTTGTTTACACAAACCAAAAAAACCCTAACTACTGTCCCTTTTGGTAACAACCTACATAGCATAGGCTGTAGTCTCACCCGAAGCAGTATTGGGGGATGCTAGAACCAACATCTTGCATCGAGGGATATGATATAAGTGTTTTTTAATCTCAAATCTACCTTCGCACAGATCGGTAGTCTCTTATGGTTCGCTACTGCAACTCTATGAAAGTGGATTCTATACCTTCAAGATGGTCTATGATTATTCTTTGCGGACCTTAAACATACAAGTTATTCACTTTCACGCATCAATAAATAACCCTAGATCTGACTTCATGTAGATCTATCCAATTCATCAGAAACATAGCAAAATTTACTAGTATCTTCATAAATCTAGATAACTACTTAAATCATGCATAAATAAGACATATTTAATGGTTTTGGGTAGAATTCATTCATTATGCCGTAGAAAACACATTATAAGCAACAAATCATAACATAAATAGAATCAATAGAAATACTTAGATTACTCAATAATTCTTCAAAACCAGTCTTTATTGATTCTCAATTTTCATATTACAGACTCTTCTACCCTACGCACTGAGTTGCAGGAGTCCACACACTTAGCTACAAGCCTACCAAGGCTTCTTGCGCACTCAACTGCAGAGGCCTTCCCATTCTCACCTAAGTAAGGGAAGTAGAGCCTTCTTGTCTTAGCACTTGCCCAAAACAACCTTTATCTTGCCTTAGCTTACTTCTATCTTATTGAGTTACTCTAAGACTCGCTATGACTTAATTATTTATAGCCTTATCAATACAATACCATGGTCCTTGGAACATGGGTAAGTCTCAAAACTGATGCATCTATCTATCCAAACAAGGGGCTAAGACCCCTTTGAATCCTATCTATCTGCGCACTCCACATCCATATTTTATGGAGACTTTACATATTTTACAAAAACTTATACAAAATTTGGGTTAACAAACCCCAAAACTAACCCTATGGACTCTATCCCCATGGGCCTCAAACACAAAGTTCATGACTTGCCCTCGAGTCACTTAGCTAGAGCCTTGATCTTTCTACTAAGACCACCTAGCTCAACCTGTAACATTGCAACTCCAACAACACTCTGTTCTCGAGCCTGTTGTACCTCTTCAACCAATTCCTTTTTTGTAAGGCCCTCAACTGATATGCACATTTTCCTCTATCTCTAGTGGAGCACCTTGAGCTTTTCTTGAAGTGACAAAGTAAGATGACAATATTCCTCTAACCACTGCTGTAATCTTCCCTTTAGCAAGGCCTCTTTCATATGAAATTCTTCCACATATGCTTGTCGCTGCCTTTCCTCCTATAACTTCGCGAGGTATTGCATTGGCACCAAATTAAGTATAGTGACTTGGACCTCATCATACTACCGCTATGTTTCACAAACATTAGTGTTCAACTTTTGCAGGTTTAGGTTCTCCTACAGATTTGTCCATAATTTGATTGCCTCATTGAACATTTTTGTATAGTCTGTGACTACGGAATCCAATGTGTTCAAACCATCGTTTTTTTTTTTGCTTCACATTGCTTCGAACCTCTGGTGGAGTCGTTGGTTGCAACTTGAACTACATCTCTACTCTCTTCATTTGGAAGTCAAAAGTCACCCTATCGACTTCCTCCTTTGATGAACATACTACAACAACCATTTTCCTTACTTTTGCAGAAGCTTTGGCATCCTTAGGGATGTTCAGTTCTAGTGCTATTTTGCAGGCTTGTTCTATTGCTATCTCCAGGCTCTGACATCATGTTTGCAGCTCCTCCTTGTACTTGACCTTAAACTCACTTATGATAGTGAGGGCGTGCTACTCTCTAATCCTCATCTCATCTGAACTCCCCTAATGCAGCATATGGAGGTTTTGGAGTGACATCGTAGCCAAATTCAGTCCCATTTCTTTCACTATGCTAATCATAGTGCAATCCTCATCTGTCTCTATGCGAATGGACCCCACTAGAAATGGTATGACTCTGAGGTCTAAATTCCATTCTATCTTTTCCATTGGTACACTTCCCTATGTCAGGCCCACTTGCACCCTACTCGCTTGCTCAATGCTTTCTTGAATCTAGCTAGCCTGGATCTACATATCTCACAAATCCTTTTGGATTCTTCCCAGCATTTGCATATACTTTTGCTCAAACTGTTTCAACATCTTAGTCATTTTGTCTCTCACCTTGTCACCAATCTCACCAAGATCACCTTGTGTCAGCACCATGGGGTCAATGTGTGTCTTCTTATTAGACTTATGCTTCTTATGTTGTCCACCCATTTCCTCCTGCCTACGTCTCTTCAAGGTGAAAGGAATGCTTTGCTCCTCACCACCACCGCCTTCCTATTTTGACAACCCCTACTTGTCTATGTGCTAGGAAGGTGACTTTTCTCCTTCAACTGTTTCCTGTTGTTCTTTTTCAACCCGCTCTTTGGTAATGCACTCTTTCTCCACCCACTCTTTCTCTGCATCTACCTTAGCAACTTCCTTCTTCTTTTACTTAGCTAAAGCATGAACAACCTTTTGAGTTGCGTCCTTATGCTTTTGCACAACAGAGCTCTTTGCACCTTTGTTTGTTCCCACATCAAGCCTCATGGGATCAAGCTACTTTGTTGGCCAATACCCCGTAATCTCTTGCACATCCTTTTTGGGTACCAAATAGGGAAACTTATGCCATACGTGCTTTGGGTCCTTTCACACTCTGATAGACACATTATGGAAGTCATCCTTGACCTTCGCGTAGGCCATCAATTGCTCGAACAAGGTTGGGGACAACCTTGGCCTCCGATTGATAACCATGTGAAGGTCCATCTCCATCAGGATCCAGAAAATTTTTGACTCCTTGATTATAGATGGATCCTTTGTAGACCACAACGAGGTGAACCGTGCTGCCTTGGGTAAATCTTGTGCAAGGAAAACTGACTATCCTCCAGCAATCTCCATGATACTAAAATAATAGAAAATAACAACCTTGCATAATGGAATGGCTTGCTTTCTTCTTGGGCTTCTTGGAAGTTCATGAGGAACTCCTTGCATAGACACTTTCCATAATTATACTAAATGCCCTTCGCGCACTGGGCTGCTAGTGACACTACCAGTGTCGGAACCTCATCCGTGTGACACTTTCATAGGATTTTTCCCGCAAGAATATGGGCGGTGAACTGCACCGCTTGGTCCTAAATAGAGAAGATAGAGTATCCACGTGACTTCTTCAAAAGCCCATACTTAGTCTTCTTCTTATCGGCTAATTCGTTCTCCCCACTTTTCCATCCAAACTCCTTAGTAGGATTCGCTCCTTTATAAGGCAAATTCATTATCCAATGGATTGACATGTCTGTAATTGGGATGGGATCAACAAGCCATAGACAACCATCATGCACTAGCGTGAGGAGCTAGCACACACACACCATATTGATAGTCAGTCTATGACAATGTGACATGCAGAGCATGTACAACAGCCCCACATGATCAACACTTTTGACCCACTTCATGGGCTCTAACTGCGTAACAACCATATCTTCATAGTACATCTTCATCATATATTTGGTGGTCACCAAATGTGGGAGTTCCTTATGGTCAGTGAGGTCCAAATCCTCCATTTTCAGCACTGGGATGCACGCTAATGTAGGACCTTCAAATGCCACCTATTCAGGCAATAGGGGTGTCCAAACTGTGAATTTCCTAGAATCTGACTCCTTGGTAGCTTTGGTTCTTCCCTTCCATGGAGGGATATACTTGAGAAGTTGGGAGATAGGCTCAACCTATTCGACATCTAATTCCTCTACACCTTGGTATTCCTCCTCTCCTAAATCAACGACTTTCTCTGGATGTTTGTATTTTTTCTCCTTTTGTCGCACCTCTGGGTTCTTCCTCAATGACATTCTCATTGGCATCGACTTCTTCTACTTCTCTTTTGTAGTTGATTGCTTCTCTTTTGAAGCTGATTTCTTCTCTAGTGTGACTGATTTCTTCGGCCTAGGCGACCTCGGCGTAGTAGGTACAAGGGTTATAGCTTCGATAGTTTATATCTCAGGGCCTAACGCATCAGAAACAAAAAATTCTGAACTCATGTCTTCGGAGTGGTTGGTGGAAGTCATTTGCTGGAGAATGGATTTTTGGTTCCACGCAGATGAGGTAGCAAATGTTGGGCTTGCCATGAAATCCTCCCAGAATTGATGATTCATAAACTTCAGACAACAAATCACGCAGACAAGTCTCAGAATGGAAAGTGTTCTTTGGTGGTCCAACATGCGAGATTTATAGGATTTTTGAATTGAAATCTGACCATTCCCCCTAAATTATGATAATAAATGCCTCTTTGACGACAGATTGTCAAAGATTTTTGCCATAAATAGCACCTACACGCTCCTCTTAATTGTATTTTTACCATGAAATCATGAATAGTAACCTCAACAGCTACTTTTGGACCCACCTGCATGGCACCATCTTCCATGGCAAAGCCCATCCAGAGCAGCTTCAGCTATCGCACCCCTGTCATCTATCGTGCAATCTTTCTACCACATTCTTCACCTAGTCAGGCAGCGTAGTTTATAGTCTTGAAATCCCTTGAAACTACCTAGATTATTAAGACTTTTCTACTTCCATATTGTCAGAGTGTAGGGGTAGGATCCCCTATGTACAACTTTAGCCTACTTTCGTTTACCTTTCCGGGGAATGGTTCCTCATTCAGCTTTGCGAGCTGAACTACGCCACCATCTGTGATATCCTTAATAACATATGGCTCCAACCAGTGCATTTCAAACTTTCTTGGAAACTTTGAGAACTTACTATCATATAGCAACACCAAATCATCTATCTTGAACATGCGTAGCTTAATATGTTGATCATGCCATGCTTTCTCACGCTCCTTTTACACTTGCTGGTGAAATCCTGTAAGGAAGCAGTCTTCTTCTAACTCTATTATCTATGCGAGCCATTCCTCCAAGGTCTTGCAATCCGCCGTCTCATTCAAGGTTGCAATCCCTAAATCAGGCATAATATACTCCATCGGCATGACTGCTTCAATTCCATAGACCAACCTCAATGGCGTTTGTCCTTTCAATTTCTTGCAGATCATCCTTGTTGTGGAGGTAATCCCCTCTACGGACAGAGGTGATCCCTACTAGCCCAAAGTGGGTCTAGCAACAATCATACAATGCTACCATGCAAGTTCCTAATTTCAAATTAAAGACCAACGATGAGGGCCTACCTAGATTCCAATGCTAGTGCTTGTAGAAGAGTTGACGCTCCCGTTTCTTTGCTCTAGCAGATCACGATCCCCATGATCTCCATGAATGGACATCTGCACATACAAAGAACGACACAAACACAAGCATAAAATCCAATAGATGCAACTATATATCAGTCAGAAAGGATATAACTCATCATCATTACAAAGAACAATAAGGGTGGAACCGTAACAATAGTCGTTTATTAATGATAAACAAAGAAGAAAACAACCATAGTTCTGACGTCAAATCCTCCTTTGGTTGGGTGATCAGCAGCACATGTCTTGCAAAGCTTTGTTGGGAATAGGAACAAGCTTCTCTCTCCTTGGTTATGGGACAAGAATCTCCTTACTTAGATTTGGCCTTATGGGAATGAAGAAGGCTCTTGCAGCATGAAACTCTTAGTAACTTGACAATTCTAAATCTCTGAAACTAGCTTGCCTAAGGAAAATGGACAAGCTTTTATAGATAGAGGAGGGGAAGTTGGGATCATCCACAATATTCATGGGATTGGCTTTATCACTAAAGAAGCTTCCATGAGAGGTGGCAAACCACTTCCCCTCTATGGAGATTCGAAGCCAAACCTCCCAACTCAAAATAGATTCAGTCCAGGACTTGGTTAGGATGAATCTTCGACTGTTGGTTTGTTAAAAAACACCACTCATTTTGGCTGGCGTGAGTGCGACTCTGTGACAGAGCGCCAACTGGCACGCCCTCTTTGGAGGATTTCCCCCATTGGCGCGAGTGCTGCACTATGGAACCGCACCAATGGAAAAAGGGATGTTTTTATGGGTTTTTTGCAGGAGATGTCTTCAGGTAAAATGAAGTTTATACTCAGGGGAATGTAATGCAAGTGTTTGTAGGTCATGTCACTTCTCACAGGTCCTGGAATGAGTCCTCCAAGATGCGGGAGAGGTGTAACAGGGACGGTGACAAATTGTTGTGTAACAATCCTATATGCCCATAACACAAGAGGTATGCGCATGTCCTAATCATTCCTCTATGCATTGCATACCTTTGTCGATGCATGCTCCAAAATCTTATTAAAAGCTTCCACCATTCCATTAGCCTGTGGGTGATAGGGCGTGCTCTTTTGATGATACACTTGAAATTCTTCCAACATCGTGCTCTTCGTTTCATTCAAGAAATGTGTACCACTATCACTCATCACAATATTAGGAAAACCAAACCATGTTAAGACATACTGAAATAGAAGCTTTGCAGTAGTCGTCATGGTACAATCCTTCACTGGCTACGCTTCTGCCCACCTGGTTAAATACTCAGTTGCAATAATTATATAGCATACACCCATCTTCTTTCTTGGTGGTTGTATTGGAGCTATAAAATCAATGACCCATTTCTCAAATACCTGCAATGAAACTTTGGGATTCAAAGGAAATTCATCCCTTCATGAAGGCTTCCTCGTCCTTTGGCAAGCATTGCATGCTTTACAGTAGGCCTTAGAATCTTTGTGTAATGTTGGCCCCCATAGCCTACCACACAAGATCTTCTGTGTGATTGCTTTCCCTGCATAGTGACCTCCTGCAACTCCTCCATAGGCTTCAGCTAGGATACAAGCACATTCAAACTCCAGAACATAGCTTTCAAGTATCTCATCTGACCCATCTTATACAAATGACCATCTAGAGTTGTTCCCGTCATTAAGAACTAAATAATATTGAAAAATAATCATCCACGACACACACTACAAAGAGTTGCCCGTCCGATAGTCCTTCCTCCAAACTACTTGGTTCTTCTCCTATTTCAATCCTAGATAGATGGTCTGGGTCTGCATTTAACCTTCCAGGTTTCACAATTACTTGAAAGTGATACTCCTGGAACAATAGCAACCATTGGCATATCCCCCCCCAACACAGGCTTATTGACGAGGTACTTCAACGCGAAGTGATCTATATACGTTTTGAAATTTCCACCTAATAAATAATGTCTAAACTTTTGCAGTGCATAGACCATCGCTAGTACTTCACACTCAGTGGTGGAGTAATTCTTCTCGACTTTGGATAAATTTCTTCTCATGAAAACTATCAAATGATCGATATCTCCCTCACCTGCCTATGTTAATACTACTCCTAGCGCAATCCAGGAGGCATCAACATGCACATGAAACTCATTTTTCTAGTATGGAACACCAAATTAGGTGTTGTCACCATTTTCTCATTGAAGATATCAAAGTTACACAAACAATCTTCATCCCAACAAAACATTGCATCCTTCTTTAACAATTTCTCCATTGGTGTTGTTATTTGGGCATATTCCTTGATAAAATTCATGTAGTACCTAGTGTGTCCCAATGTTGTGCGTAGATATTTCACATTCCTAGGGGCTTCCAAATTCATAATTACAACTATTTTCATAGGGTCCACCATCAATCACTTCTTACAGACAACATGGCAGAGCAAAATCCCAAAAGTCACACAAAATATACATTTCTTTAAGTTCAACGTGATCTAATACCTTTGACATGTGTTATCACTTGGATTGAACCTCAGGCTAAAGGAAGGAAATGCCAAGGTAACCACAAACCAAGCTTAGCCAAGAAGCTAGCTCTACTAGGCCGAGAGAGGGCTCTCTCCATAAGGATCTCAATTAAGATGATTGGATGAAGTAAAGGATTTTAGGCTAGGTATAGCAGCACAAAAGTTTTGATTGGATTTTGTAGGAGTTTTTCTGGATTTGGAGGAGCTGGGTAGTATAGTTCTGGGAAATTAGGTCAGAAATGCAGGGTGTTCTATGGGGCAAGGTAGGCATAGGCTTTAGCACTCTTGGGCTTGATGGGGTGAGATGTTTTAGACTGGTGAGAAACTAAGAAGGGCATGTGACAATCACGGATTCTTCTTGGACTACAGAAAACATGAAATGGTGAATGGTTTCCCAAGGTAGAGCACTGAAGCAATGGATTCTACCTATCAAACTTGAAAACATTCAACTATAAACAATGAAATAATTAAAACGTATAAACATATAATCACAGAAGAAGATACTGTACTATAACTCCATACCAAATGGATCCCATAAAAATAGTTTCAATTCTTATTAATCTCCTGCCAAACTGCTTACAAAGGTGTATAATCAAGCTCCAAGCTTCCAAATGAGTCCAACCTATAAAATGACTGAGAAGCTACATGATATAGGTGTCAAAACAACTAATCCTAGCCTCAAGGGTAAAATCCATGAGAGGAGTAGTTGCACAAAAGACTGAACTGATAACTAAAGACTAGGGTGGTCACATTGACTCATCCCTAATATGAAGCAAACTAATTCATTACATGCCACTTAGGCAATTCATTTGATGTATCTACCCTAGGTAACAAGAAAACACTTTAATTAAATAATTATTATGAATTACATCAGTGAAAAATCAAAATCCCATAGGTGAAAAGTATTTTCTGAGAGAAACAATGAAAAATTTGGCTCCTTATCAAATGCGCAGCGCCAGTGTCAAACACATAGTGCCTGAAGGAAGTGCGCAACACCATCTTCAGGGTGAGTTTTGACTGCCTTTCTGGTGTCCGAATCTAGCTTAGGATAACTCATTGAAAATCTTATCTTGTCTATTTTCCAAAAATGCCCCTAGTTTCCAAATTGAGCTTGATTTTCCCCTCCAAAACTGCAATCTCCCAAGCCTGATCAAATGCGCAATGCTTGGCTTAGAAAATAGGCAGAAACATGATTTTTAGGTGGTTTCTTGCCTTTTCCACCTAGTAGTTTACACTTTCAAATATGGAAATATGGTTTTCTTGAGTGTAAATGGTCTTTTGAATCCAATGGTGGTGGCCATTCCTCCAAAAGATGCCCCAAAAAAGTGCACAACACCCTAGGTGCTGCGCGTTTGACCAAGGGACTAATACAAACATTACCTGAAGAAGACAAGAAATGATAAAAAGCAAAAAACTGAGTTTAGGGTCTTCAAAAATGGTTGACATAGCTGATGTTAAAGGTGACTAACCATGGAGTGAATCCTCCACCAATACGTCAAGCTTGTCCTTCTCCTTCTGCCTTTTATGACAAAACCACTTGTGGACTTGTTGTTCCCCTAACATTAATTCTACTGCAAGTTTGCCTTACATAGCTTCTGTCAAATATTTTTCCTCCTGAGTAGCTACAACCTTTTCATGAGTGGATTTGATCTTGGAACACTGGAACAATAATGACATCTGTGTCCACATGGATGCAAGCTCATCATTCTCATCTTCATCACTTTCACTTTGCACATTTCTCTGCCATGGTAAATCCATTTGGGAATCATCAGCAAAATTAGGTTCCAACACCATAGCCTTTGCAACCTTTACAATTTTCCCCATTTTACTCTCAACTAATTTCTCCATATTCCATCAATATTATAACAAAAAGTACAATAGATACTGCAAAAAGGAATCCAACCTCCATGTGAAATTTTAGTGAGCCCATAAGAAAAATATAAATTTTGCCTTTGCATCTTTCATCATCAACATCTAGCCCAAGATTCATACTTATAAATCTCCAAGTAATTCCTCACTAGAACCATAAGACCAGCAATTGTAAACCTTTCACCAGCAATATCACTGTTAGCAATGCAGAGTGTCCTCTACACAGATTCATGGATATCTCTTTCAATCAAAGTAGAACAAGATCACCATATGTTCATATGAGGATTAGCAACATGGAAATAGACCTCAAATGCTATATTCTTTCCTTATCTATCTGATCCATCTTCTTCATTATGTGGCCTATATTCTTCATCAACCATGGTGTCTTTGTTATGAAACCTTGAAAAATTGTAGATACCTAATGAGACCTTGAAGCACTGAATTTCTAGATGACATAATGACCTCATGACTAATACAAATGGCATGATAAAAATAACTTTATGGATGACGTAGGGTCAAAAAGATATGAAACTATGCCAACAAGTAATAACATTTATGGAAGAGTGATGTTTTTGGACTAGGACTACCATCGGTGACTTATTTATTTATTTTTTTTTTTTCGCATGACCTAGTGGAATGATAAAAAATTTATGAATCAACCAGTGCACTTGCACCCTCAATATCCATTGTTACACCATATAAACACCATGAAAAACTAAATAGGAGACCACTGCAGCGCAAGTCTCCCCATCCTTTCCCATGTCTTCTTAGGCAAGACATTCACATCAGACCCAGATCCAAGCTTATCTGGTCCATTTCATATACACCTATCTGTATAGTTAGCCTCATTTTGTGCCCCATTTGGGCCTTATGTTTACCAATATTTCTTAATGTGCACTGCTTCGTAGGAGTCTTTTCCTTATTGGCACACTTGTCTATTAAGTCTTGCAATCCTTCAACGACTTCTTGATCATGCAGAAGCTTTATACAAGTCTTCAGAAATGTAGCTAGTATTGAAGGATCTACTTCTTGAGTCGCATTACTCGCTAGCATTTTCTCTTGACTTCCTAAGGTGGAGGCCTCAGTGAAGTTCTTCTTTGCTTCCAAGAAAGTTTCTTTGGCGCGATTCAGATCAAAGTAGACTTCCTTCTCGACAACCTTGCGTACCCATCCATATTCCTCAGGCTACTTACCTTTATCTGCACTAGTTGTCATACTGCTTCTCAACACAATATTTATGTTCCGATCCTCTTCGCGCGGCTTCACCCTCATCGTCTAAATATTCTGCATTGGTTGCTGGGGCTATGCCTTCTTCTCTTGCATCTTTTCCATAAGGAGTAGACATTCCTCTATGAAATGGTCAAACTATCAAAAATATTGGCATGAGGGATGCATGGGATTTGGATAGTCTCGTGCGAAGTGCCCCGCTTCGCCACAGTTATAGCAGATTATCTTCCCATGTCATCACCCTAGTCTAGTGCCTCTTCCTCAACCTCGACCTTGGAATCCTCTGTGCATTACTCCTATGGCTTGATCTCGAGGCCACTTTTTTGCCTGCATTGTGTAGGTAGGGTTCCTATCCATCATCATCTCATAACTTCTACAATGGAATTCATCATGTCCTACAAACTTACAAAAATTACAAAATAAATGCTGAGGGGTTTGTACCAAATTCTGCAATAGATGGCAATTATCAATAGCATGTTGTCCCGTGACTTGAAAAATAGTGCACCATAGCGCAACTCCCATGCTCGTCCCCACATTATTTTCTAGTTTTAGGGGCACAACCTCTCCCTTTATAATATAATTCTTAAATACACGGAAATGATCCTTGTCATGTCCATAGCTCTTACATTTCAGATACGAGGTCTCAGCATGCACATTCGGCTAAGCTTCCCTTCCTTTCTTTAAGGTCTACAACTCCAAGTGCAAGATTTCCAATTGTGAATGAATCTGTTGCACTCCAAGGTTCGTATCCTGAATACACGATGCATATAGTCTCATTGTGATCTCCAAGGTTTCCGCTTGCGTTGCTATTTGCTCTTGTGAGAAAGATATTCTTAAGCGTGGCATGAGTGATGCTATAAACTAGTCGTGATGATGTGTATCTGAGATTTTTATATTATCTTGCTTGATCAGGAATTTCAACCTTTGATCAAAGTCCCAAGGTGTCTCATCAACCTTCTATCATATTTCCTTAATTTCAATCACTAACTACAACTATGACTTAGGCTTACTGAACTCCTCGTTTAAATCTAGTTGGGTATCTGCCAATGACGCATTGGGGTGATCAGTGCAATACTTGATATACCATGTTATTGCATGGTCCTGTAAGGTTGTTACCAATTGCACTTTCTTAATATTATCATCTGTGATCAGCTATATTATCCAAACATCATCTGCAGCAAATCAAAATTGTTTCAGACCTTTGGTCCTTATTCCTTTAAAGATTGACATCTTCATCGTGTTTGCCAAGTTGAATGTTGGGAATGGATGTGGAGGGGGTGAAGGTGTAGGTGTAGGTGTATGAGGTGGAGGTGTGGGTGGAGGTGGAGTGGATGGATGAGGTATCCTCAGAATACTGTGCATTATTAACTGAACTTCACTTCGCAGCATAGTTAATAAGAGGACTATATTTTGGGATAGATCCTCCATTCCTTCTAAAGAATGTACCACTTTGCTTAACCTGAAACATCAAGGTAACCGCATAAACCTCTTTTCACATAATTTTTTTTTAATCCATGTCTTCAATGATTTCAAATACTTACCTCGTGGTCCTTTAAAGATCCTTCACTCCACTTTGCTATAGCTGATATTATTACTGATCACAAAATAAGTCACGAAACTTCCTAATGTGCAATCGATCCAGTGATCCACAACTGCGTGATATTTCTTTCTGATGCTCCTAGACGTCGCATCAGTTTAGGAGTCCATAATATAGGGCCATCAATCTTCGATGTCCCTTTACTATCAACTAATTTAGAAAACTACTTATATAGTTCTTCAGGGAAGAAATAAAAGAACACGCCAGTCTCATCCATGTATAAAAATCTCTGCAACAAGTGCTCCTTGGATAATTTAGGGTTCCTGTTCTCTTGAGCCATGAATGGGTGTAATTTTTTTATCAATCCACTTATCAAGCTCTTTCTTCGTAAGAAACCATTTCTCACACGTCTCCTAGATCGATCCGGTCCCATCAACGAAACCATTTGTTGGCTTAAGGGGGCCTAACCCAAGTTCAAAGTTGTTCGTGCTAACCAACAAAACACTAACTGCTGGCCCTTTCGGCAACAACCTACATAGGGACAGGCTGTAGTCTCACCCGAAGCAATATTAGGGGATTCTAGAAAAAGGTTTCTGCATCCAGGGACATGTGATAAGTGGTTCTTAATCTTAGATCTGCCTTCATGTAGATTGGTAGTCTCCTATGGTTTGCTACTATAGCTCTATGAAAATTCCTTCTATACCTTCACGAAGTTCTACTATCAGTCTTTGTGGACCTTAAACAGACAAGTTATTCACTTTCACGCATCAATAGATAATCCTAGATCTAAATTCATGTAGATCTATCCAGTTCATCAAAAGTATAGTAGAAATAAATCTTTATCGTCATGAAACTAGATAACTACTTAAATCATGCATAAATAAGATAGATTTAGTGGTTTCACACATCACTAATTCATTATTCCATAGAAAACACATCATAAGTGACAAATCATAGCATAAACAAAATCAACAGAAATACTCAGATTGCTCAATAATTCTTCAAAACTAGTCTTTATTGATTCTTAATCTTCAAATTATAGACTCTTCTACCTTGCACACTCAGCTACATGGGTCCGGGCATCAGCTGCAGACTTACCAAGGCCTCTTGTGCACTTAGCTACAAGAGCCTTTCCCTTACAACCTAAGTACATGAAGCAGAGCCTTCTTTCTTTAGCACTCACCCAAAACAAACTCTATCTTGCCTTAGATTACTTATATATTATTAAGTTACTCTAAGGCTCGTTATGACTTAACTATTTATAGCCTTCTCAATACAATACCATGGTCTACGGACAATGGGTGAGTCTCAAAACTCACTTATCTATCTATCCAAAGAAGGGGCTAAGACCCCTTTGAATCCTATCTATATGTGTGCTCGACATCCATAGTTCGCAGAGACTTTACATCTTTTACAAAAAATTATACAAAGTTTGTGTTAACTAACCCCAAAACTAACCCTAGGGACCCTATCCCAACATACATTGAAAGCACACCCATCACTCAACAGCATAGCAGCTCGACACAAACACCACAGTTGTCCATTACATGTTAGCAGTGTCATGTCAAGTTGTGTCATGAGTTGTCTCAACCACATCACTACTATGAGAAATACTTGTTGCAATCAAATGTAATTTAATCTGAAATTCTAAGAGACATACACATGAAGTTGAAGTATCATGTAAGTCAAAAAGTCATAGGAAGTGAAACAATCATGAGGGAAGTTGAAGAGACACAAGGGTCAAGTATCCCCCTTGGCTATATATATCCCCTCATTGTATGAGCAAAGGACTTTTCACCTTGGCTTCCCCCACAAAGCCTTGAGAGTCTGCAGTATGTTCTTTGAGGAGTGAGGAGTGGCTCCAATGTACCACTACTGGGGCTAGTGATGTGTGGTGTACATATGTGTCTTGGAAACTTTTCTTAATTCAGAAGCTTGTCTCAGGCCAACAAGTTTTCACACATGTGTTGTATCTATTTGTAAGACTATTCTTTAAACATTTGTAATGCATGTTTTCTTCACCTGTACTATGATAGTTGAACTACTTTGGTTATTTTGATACTTACATTGTTGAAGATGTGTTGTGATTTTAATCACTATTGTCTCATCCATGTGGACTACACTAGACATTAGATAAACCATTCTTGTTTCCTTGATTATAACAACTGTCATCCCCATGTGGACTACTCCACTGGATGTTGTACATTTTTTCCCTTACACTTTGGTTTTAATGACTGTTGCATCTGTTGTGGACTATTACATTGGATTCTAGACAAACCATTTTTGTTTACATGTGTGTCTCTCCCTAGGTGGTACTACTACCTCTCATCTATAGGCTCACTTTTACCCTCTTCCTTATAGTAAGAGAACTTAGACAAAAATTTACATTATGCACTTGCCAGGGATACTCGTATTGCTTTTTGAAGTTACAAGAATAATACTCTCATGTGCTAAATATCAAGACTTGAAATATCTAAGATAATGGAAGCTAGGCCATTGTACCAAATGGGACTCCTACACCAAACGGTGTGAGGTCTAGTTGGGACTTCATACCAGGGAGGTCCCCTTTGTTGGTGGGTCCAACATTGTCAACAGGTCCATAGGTGCAAGAATACATCATATGGACATGAGCAACAATATATGTGGAAGGAGTACTTGGTGGGGGTAATTGAGGAGAACCACCCATAAGGGATGGAATTTTGAACAACCTTATGCCAACACTTTGAAATTGACTAGGGTTAGCCCCCACAAGTGCGATTGAGTTCCTCGTAGTAGAAATTTGGGTCGATGGCATGCAATAGTCTAGTTGATCAATAGTAACAATATCAACTTCATGAGTAAAGAAAAGTATACGTAATACAAATGAGACAACAACAATCATTTCATAGAACTAAATATGACCAAGGAGTAGGTTAAATTCCAAAGTGGCGTCGACAAATTTGACATCGGCATAGTTATTTTTTCCTCCTAGCTTAATGCAAAACTTGGGAGGAACCCCCCTAAGCACAAAATTATGTCCATAAAATTCTTGTAGAGTAGTATCGGACTTAGTGAGCACTAGAGAGCTAAGAGCCTTCCAACAGGATGTTGACATGATGCAAGTGGAAGAACATTCATCCACCAAAGTGCGATGAATATTCTTATGGAAGATATGCATAATAATATGAAAGGTGATCTGGTAGGAAAGTTGAATAGTAGCCTTGTTGAAAGTAAATATTATGAGGCTCAAGTCAGAGGGGTCTAAGCCACCAATCATAGAAAAAAAGGCCTTTAGTTGTTGAGGACAACTTTGCCAAACCTCCAGAGCATACATGGCACATGGAGCTTGGGAAGGATCTTCAATAACACTATAATGTTGAGCGGCCCAGGTAGAATGGTTGTGTGTTTTCTTACGAACAAATCCCTTATGGGGGAAACAAATAGGTTTCGTAGGCTTGTCTAGCATGAGAGATCCAATGGAAGGAGGTGGAGCATTTGAGTCCTTAGGAGAAGAACTCAATTTAGGAACATCATATGATTTAGCTCACATGGTAACATTAATGTTCTCTTTGCACATAAATATGGATGAATTGTTGGAAGGATTGAAAAATGGTCCTTCCTTTCCCCCTTGCGGAGTTCGAGGAGGTTGTGCAACCATTTGTTGCAGAGGTTATGTAGGAAATGAATGAGTTAAAAAAATAGGTTGTTGAATAGATGGCATTGGCACAAGGAGCCGATAAACTTCATCCATTCAAGGGAATTCATGAGCTAAATTTTCACCTTGACAAATCTTACAAGGGAACTTAATCTTACGATAAAGTCCAATGATGCCCCTCCCTGATTTTGTGGGTTTGTTTTATTTTCTTGAGTAGGTCGAGTCTTTGTTTATTATTATTTTTCTTGTTACCATAAATTTTTTGGTTGTTCTTAGGTGTTGTGGACTTCATTATATGAACATCATTGGACTCCTTAGAAGAACTTTCTTTCATATATCCATACACACTTGTTGGGGCTTGCGATATAACAATCAATTTCCAAAGTTGAGCACCATGTTGGCTTACAAAATTGGAAATAGACCCTCTTATAGGCCAT
Organism: Pinus taeda; assembly: GCA_000404065.3. Taxonomy (NCBI): domain Eukaryota; kingdom Viridiplantae; phylum Streptophyta; class Pinopsida; order Pinales; family Pinaceae; genus Pinus; species Pinus taeda. The sequence goes on along the minus strand of APFE030769597.1, from coordinate 116,672 downwards.
TTTGTCGCTTCTAGTTGATAGGCCTAGAAACTAGACCAATCATCATCTGTGAACATGTTTTCGTCATCCCTACATAAAGCCCTAAGCATGACCTTTCCAAATAATTGATTTTTTGGGTCTAACTACTTAAAATTAGTGCTTTTAAACCCCAATGCACCCTACCCCTTTAAATACTTATGTTTAGAAATAGGTTGCTCCTTTCTACACTAACACTGATCAACAGTGACATGCTCCTTTCTTGACTTGCATTGATTCTAGAAATTTGGGAAAATTAAAAGGAATCTCAAAGCTTCCTCTTCTAGAAGCTTCCAAGGGTTGTTTTAATAATTTACCCTGGATAAGAAACTTGAGTCCAATCTAAACCTTCCTTGGAGATTTCATTTTTTATTCCATGAGCTCATTTTCCCATATTAAGTGGATCTCAAGACTAGATTGGTAAATGGATAATAATTGCTAAACTACCATCCCTCTCTTATAAATTTATTGGCAACTACAAAATCAGGGTTGGATTTTGGAGACCGATCATACCCTCATGTTGCTACCTTGAACCTAAAGGATTCATAATCTTCATGCATTAGGGTATGTATGTTCAAATTCTAGTTATAACATTCATAGCCACGATTCGAGCTTACAAGAAATGAGCAAATCAAATCTTGTGATGGATTCCCAGTAGGCTTCTATTGTCACTGCAACAAAGACCCTTCAAAAATTTTCCCATACATGAATTTTCGAACCTATCGTGGATCTTGCGATTAACCTTTCCATAGTCACTTCTAGCTCTGATTATTATTTGAGATCCTGTATTGGATTTTAAGTGTTGACATCACTTGCTAACACATGCTTATCTTGCAACAAGTTCATTAGTGCATTGTTTAATGAAATATTGAACAAGCATAACATAGTTCATCAAGACTATATTTTTATGATGTCTGATCCATGTCGATAGTCAGTGCACACTAACAATGGCAATTTCTCACTTCTATTTGAATTTGTATTATTATTTCAGTGAGTTTTGCAAGTTACCACTCTTGAGCACCTTTGTTTTTGCAAGTGTCATTTTCATATTTTTGGCTATTGCTTTCACTTTATTTCACTCTAATTAGTTTCGTTTTCATGTTATCTTCACTCTGGCATGTGTTTCTTTCACTATCATTCGCATATCACAAGTGCCATTTTCACTTTAGCAATTTTTGCCTTCTACCATGTTAAGTGTTGCATAATGTATATAAGCTCTTTTTGGTTGTTTCAAGAGGTTATATTTGTGTAAATGAGTTGATCTTATCATATAAACATTCATCACACTCATTTCCACAGTTTTAAGCACTGTCACACAAGTGTCATCATAGTCGTCGCAAAGTGTATCTTTAGTGTTGCTCTTGTCATAAGTTGTCGGATTGAGGGAAGTATGTGTTGATGCGTTTTGGATGATCTATGGTGTGACTTCAAGCACTCTAAGTGTGTGATGATAGTCAAGTCTTATCATTGTTCACATTAGCATCACTGATCCCACACATAGTCAAATTTCGAAAAATTTCCAATAAATTAGCCTCATTTGGCCTCCCTGAATTACACATTTCACAGTCCCAACCCTCAAGCTACAACCTTGCTTCTTGACACTACAAAATGCATAGTTCCTGCCTCCTAGGACTACACACTGCATAGTTTAAATGCTCAAGCCTGGAACTTGGCCTCCAAAATTGCGCAGTTCAGTCCCCCATCTTGGCGTCAATTGTGCATTGTGTAGTATATGAACTCAAGCCCAACCCTTGAGCTCCTAAATTGCACAATTACATAATCACCAGGTCTTCTCTACCTTCCAAAACTATGCAGTTCATTGAATCAATGCAAAACCCCTCAACCAGGCTCACTAAGTTCCAAAACTATGCAATCTTCCTGCCTAGTCCATCCAACAATACCCATTGCATAGTCTTAGGGCTCAAACATGAACCTTGACTGCCTGAGTTGTGCAATTGCGTAGTCATCGAGCCTCTCTCTTAGCCTACTACTTGGTTCCGAATCAGTCGTTGGATCATCATGAAACAACCTATACCATGGGTTTATCAGACTAATGTTGTCTTTCCATCAACGTATTGCAAGTGTAGGTACTTTATCATGCTACGGAAAGATGATGAAGAAGGAGATGGAGAAGGAGGACATGCTAGAAGAAATCTAAGGATTTTAGGAGATAATATGATCATCAAGCAAGAAGACAAAGGAACATTGAACTATAACAGAAAATGGAAGATCAAGACCATACTCAAGACTCCTTATCTTCAAGTCATAAGTAGTAACATGCACCATATTTTCAAGAAGACACAAAGAAATCAACAACAAAACATGACTTGACATTGCCATGTCATCATTTAGTCCATATCATCAGTGTCATGTCATGTCACGTCACGAGCCATCATGTGCCACATCATTTGTGGACTATGTAACTTGATATTGGAAAATACAATGTGAAGTGGAACTCCATGAGTCATCTATGTAATATGAAGAGTCATGTAGGAAGTCAAAATGTCATGAGAAGTAAAACAGTCATGAGGGTAGTCCAAGAGTCATAAGGGAGGTGAAGGATCACCACATTACAGGTATATACACCCTCATTGTTCATGCAGAGGAATTTTTCACCTTGGCTTCTCCCATAAGGAATCAAAGAGATAAAGTTGGTACTCTTGGGGAGTAATTTGTGGCTCAAATGCTCCACTACTGGAGCTAGTGATGTCCATTGTATTCATGTATCTTGGGACTTTTACTTAATAATTAAAGCCTGATGGTCGACACATTTTCATTTGTGAATATTTGTAAGACTATTCTATTAATATTTATGATTTGTGTTTTCTTTCACATGTACTAAAGTAGTTGAACTCTTTTGGTTATTTTGGTGCTTATCGAATTGAAAATGTGTTATAATGGTTGTAACAATCGCCACATCTATGCGGACTATTGTACTTGATGTTATGCAATTATCTTTTCTCTTGTATGTGCCTCTTTAGGGTGGTACTATTTCCTTTTTCTTATAGGCTCACTTTCCCTGCCTTCATAGTAGATTTACCTTGATACACCTACAACCAAACATTCACCAGGCACACTTAGTTTCTTTTTGCAAAGGTACATACACACTTCTCTCTCTTTCCGATAGTTAAAGCCAATGAAAATATATATGAATACATGGTAGCTGATTTAATATTCTAGATGCAACTCCTATTCCAAATAGTGTGAGGTCTAATCAGTACTTCACATTGGGGAGAATCCCTTGGTGGATGGATTTCCAACATCATTAATAAATGGTGCTAGAAGGAGGGCCAGATGACAAGTTGTTCCCGTTGAATCTATTTTAAATATCTTATCCTAAATGGCTCATCTTAAAATCATACTCTTGGGGTCATTTTTTGACCTGTCCCCTGGTAAAATATCAATCCCCAATGAGCCTCTTTATCACGTGTCTCAATTGAAGTTTGATGGTGAGGATGGATCATCCATAACCGAGCACATTTCTAATTTTCTTTAATTTTGGGAATGTAATAAAATCAATGATGGCAATTTTTCTTGTGTGGATTTATTCATCACCCTTGAAGGTCATGTTAGCCAATGGTGTCATACCTTACCATCTACTTCCATCCATTATTTTTCATTATTTCCGCTAGTATCTTTATCAATTATTCAATATCTATGATTACTAGGATGTTATTAAAATAATTAATCAGTTAAGAATGAAGCCTAATGAATAAGTTTAGGATTTTTCTGATTGATTACTTCACCTTTGTTGTGAATTTCCTGAAGAAGATACGGATTAGGATTTCTTGAAACAAAACTTCCAATGCTTGGATCATATCTCTTTGCACGATGAAGCTGAACCCCTTGATGTTTTTACTTCCCAAATTGTCATGAATCATGAGACACCTCTAATTTTAGAGGAGGAAGTTATTAATTATTTCGTTCCTCATCCTCCTCAGTTCTGATGAGGGTGCCTCTGTGTGATGATAATAAAGTTATGAAATATGGAAATAAAATTCATAATCCATCTCTTCATCTTCCTTCTACTTTTCATGATTCAAATCTAATGGAAGAAACCCCAGAATGTCTCACAGAGCCTAGGGTGAGGGCTAATTCTTTCATTCCTCAATATGCCATTAACACTCTTAAAAACAATTTTGAATCTAGTTCCATTGAAAGTGTTACATATTCAAGGGACATCTATCATCCTCTATCATCTACATTTTATTACTTTCCTTAACATGATTTGCCTGATCAATTTTCTTCACCAACTAGCTCTTCATGCTCTCTTTATTTTCAAGTTGCTAGTGAAAATTGCGATCAGATACAAGGTAGTCACAATAAAATGGTAGAGGAGGAATAAATTGAAGAGACTTTTGATCTCTTTTCCCTTTTTCAAAGTTCCCCATGTCTAGATAATGTGTTTTCATTCTTGGATGATTTTCAATCTGCTAATCTCAGTAGTGAATCAAATGTAATCAATTCTTTCAATCAATCTATAGCCTTGAGAAACAATCATTCTGATGATGATGACTATGTTAATGTATGGGATGATGAATTCCCAGGCACATCAGTTGATATTTCAGTTTCCCATTAAGATTTTAATTTAGATCTAGAATATGATTTGGTCAAGGAATATGTTCTTATCAAAACTCCCTCTTCACCTTACTATCCCTTGTGCTCTACTTTTTGTGACGAATCTACTAGTGGCAAAAATATTCCATGCTCTTCAATTTGTTCATCTGATAAGTTAACCTCTAAATTGACACAAGGTGGTGATATTATCCATGATGAAAATGAAAAAAATAAAATCATTGAGTACTCTTCGCATCCCTCATCATCTCTTATTTTTTGTAAAGACAACTCTTCAAACCATCTTGCTCATGAGATTTATCTGATTCAAACATCTTTGGATTTGTGATCAGAAGAGTCTTTCAATTTGAGTAATTTGGTCATTAAATTTTCATAATTTGGTCATATCAGTAATAGAAATGGTGGCCATCTAGTTAGTAGTGGTCCAATTAGTATTAGAGAAAGAAACTATCCTCACACCATGCAGCATCTGATTCAATCTCCAAGATGTGATTTTACAATCCTTGAAAGTCTCAGGACTTGTCAGGAAGTCGAGGCACTTCAAATTTCCTTGATGGTTATGTCGAGACCTCACGACTCTAATAAGCCTCGCGAACTAATTCAAATATGGTTTCTCTCGTATAATCCGTATCTTTACATAGTTTCACTTGATGTGAATCTATATTTGAAATATGTTTCATATTTCAGATGTAATATTTTGAACTTTCAAAATCCAATTTTTGATCGGATTCAAGATTTTATTTCACATGACACATCTCCATGCAAGGATATTTTACTTAGGTTTGGAATATGTTTCTATCATAGAATCATGGAATTTAAAAGTTGATAGTTTCGAATATTATCTTTAACTGAAGGAATAATTCCTTTCAAATTCATTTCTTAATAACCAGCTCTTGGTTTCTCTTGCGAATGTTACACTGCAAGTCTTTCCATTCATCACACCTAAAATCCTCTTGACTGATAATGAATGCATGAGTTATTGTGTGAATCAAATTATTCCCCATTCACTATCTCCTAACTAGTCACATGTGTTTGTTGAGCTAGCATTCCTTTTAAATTATTTCAATGATTGTGATGCTTATATAGTTTGTCACCAGTTACAGGAATATGGTTTGTTGCATTTGACATGTGAGTAACTTGACTATATTATTCAGAGCATTCGCAGAGATGTTCAAATTGGTTTATCTTTGCTAATTACAAACTGAGAATCTGATGCTTTAATCCAGCCATATGATCATGATATTGTCTCTGATGATTGCCATTCATTTTAAAATAAGCACATCCAAGGAGAACTGGTTTACATCATTTTATCTGTATGGTTAAACATCTCACCATCTAGGTACTTGTCAAGAAGTTGAGGCACCTTTTCACTTACTGATGGTTATGTCATGTTCTCACTATCTTGACATGATTTCTGAATATGATTAGATATATTTTCCCTCACAATATTCTCATCATAATCCCATGCCTCTAATTGAAAATTCATCTTTTCAAATATTTTGAGGTTTTCAAGAGGATTGTTATGAAGTTTATGATTCAATCATTGAATGGTTGGAGCAATCTTACCTAGCAAGCCTCGTCATAAATATCAAGTTTTGATCTTTCCTCGTGCTTCCTAAGGATTTTAGTGTAGATGAGGACACATTTGCAAGAAGCTTCTAAGGTTTTTTTAATGATGGCTTTCATTGAAAAGTTAAGAATATGAGATGGTTAGAAGTAGTGGTTATAGAATATCTTTCTGCTGACATGAAATACATTATTTCTGTTGTGCAAGTCCTTCAAGATCTTATATTTTCTCTTTCACATTACTTTATATAAGTTTTAATTTATTGTATCTTTGTGGTTGTAGTTCAGTAACAACTAGGATGACTTCATTGTAAATTTCATTATACGTGATCCTGACCTTATAGCTGTTAGGTTAGGAGTAGGACTAGTTGCATTATAGCTTCCCTTGTCTTGCACTCATTGCACACTTATTCTCTTTAGTCTTTCTTATCTTTTCCTACTTCTATTATGCATCATGTTTGGTTAAGTCTCCTTTTGTTTATGCTTTGGCTTCTCTTTCTCGTTGTGTCATGTCTTTTCATTTTTGTTTTGTCAATAAGGCTTTGCATGAAGGGTGTACTAATCGGGCTCGAAAGATAATGTGGAAAAATTGAAACAAACTTTCTGACACCACAACATTTGGATAACTATCTTTCCTAATTGCTTGTCTTAGTTACACCTTTTGGTCGATGACATTCCAATGAAAAATATGATCCTTGCATTAGGAAATCCTTGTGTCAAACCATGATCTCCATGTCTATTCTAGAAACTTCATGCCTACACTCCACTCTTTGTGTTTCAGTGTTTTCAAGTTGATCCAATCAAGTAGAGAAGGGCAAAGGGAAAATATAAACGAGAAAACCAATATCATAGGTCTTATATATGATTCTATAAAGGGGAAACCTATTCCTCTCTCAGTAAGTTAGGATCCCTCTTCTTCCCATAAAATAAGTAAGTGTTGATGTACAGTCCTATATAAAATAAATAAATAAAGGTAAAGAAAGAGAAAGGCTTCCTACATATAGAGGTGAAGAAAGAAACTCTATCGGGGCACTGTCTAGGCCTTCTGGTAGTAGAGAAATATTTGTGTTCTTGTAGTGGCTCTTTTGGGTTCCGTCTAGGCCCGTTGGCAGTGGAGCAACACTAGAGATGAAATATTATGCTCTGAAAATATAAAGATCACAAACTTCATTACTCTATACTGATTCGAAAGATTGTGTGATCGTTGATCTTATTGTTGTGTTTAACTGAGTAAAGGAATGAAGGGAAATATGTTTATACATGGGGTAAGTGTGGGGATCCATGGTAATCTAAATGATGAACCAGTACTCCCTAAAGAACTAGACCCTCCATGTAAGTATTAACTAAGAAGAGAAGATAGAGTTCTACTAGTGTGTCGCCAAGTGTTGTCACTACGTCAAACACCCTCTAAATTTTTTTCCTTACTTGAATTTTGTAGCCCACCATGGATCTTCTTATCAACCTTTTCATAGTCACTTCTAGATTTGATTATTATTTGAGCTCCCTTATTGTATTGTAAGTGTTGAAGTCACTTGCTCACACATGCTTAGTCCACAACAAGTTCATGAGCGCATTTTTTTATGCCAGCTTGAACAAGTATAAAACCACCCATAAAGATTGTTCCTATACAATGTCAAATCCATTTTGATAGTCAATGCACATTGACGATGACAATTGCTCACTTATAGTTTCATTTGTACTTCTATTTCGATGAGTTTTGCAAGTTGTCACTTTCATGCACATTTGTTTTCACGAGTGTTATTTTCATGTTTTTGGTTGTTTCTTTCAATTTATTTCATCTAATTCGTGTCATTTTCATGCTATCTTTACTTTGGCATGTGTTTATTTCACTTTTCTTCACATATCACAAGTATCATTTGTACTTTAACAATTGACGACTTCTAGCTTATTAATTGTCCCATAATGTATTTAAGCTTATTTTGGTGGTTTCAAGAGGGTATCTTTGTGTAAATTATTTTATCTTACCACGTAAAAATCAAATGCACTCATTTCCAAAGTGTTAAGCACTATCACACAAGTTTCATCACGGTCATCACGAAGTGTATCTTTAGTGTCATAGTTGTCGTAAGTTGTCACAAAGGTTGTCAAATTGGTTATGTGTTCATGTGTTCCATATGATCTATGTTGTGTTGTCAAACACTCTAGGTGTGTGATAATAGTCAATTCTTATCACTGTTCACACCAACTTCATCTATCCCACTCTTAGTTAAATTTAATAAAATTTCTAACAACTTAGCCTCATTTGGTGTCCCTGAATTGTGCATTGCGCATTCCCATCCCTCAAGCTACAACCCTGCCTCATGACATTGCACAATGTGAAGTTTTTTCCTCCTAGGATTGCACACTTTGTAGTTTCGGTGCTCAAGCTCAGACCTTGAAATCCAAAATTATGAAATTCAACCCCCCAACATGGCCCCAACTATGCATTTTGCAGTCTTTGAGCTCAAGCCCAACCCTTGAGCTCCTAAACTATGAAATTGCACAATCACCAAATATTCTCTTCCTTCTCTAATTGCATAGTTGACTAAATGATTGGAAAATCCCTCAGCCTGACTCACTGAGTCCCAAAACTATGTAATCTTCCTACCTAGTCTAGCCTGAACTACACATTGCATAGTTTGAAAGCTCAAGCCTGAACCTTAACTACCTGAGCTGTGCAATTACACTATCACGAAGCCTCTCCCTCCTCCTGTCATCCAATTCTAGCTCAATTAATGGATTATCATGTAGTAGGCTAGACTAGGGGTTTACTAGACTGATGTCATATTTTCCTCAGTGGATTGCAAATGCAGGTACTTTATCATGCTATGGAAAGATGATGAAGAAGGATATGGAGAAGGAGGACATGCTAGAAGACATATAAGGAGCTTAGGAGATAAGATGATAATTAGGAAAGAAGATGAAGGAGTACTGGACTATAATAAAAAATGGAAGATGAAGACCAAATTCAAGACTCCTTATCTTCAAGTCATAAGGAGGAGGAAGTAGAATAACATGAACCATCTTTCCAAGAAGACACAAAGAAAGAAGTAGCGAAATGTGAATTGAAATTTCCATGTCATCAGTGTCATGTGATGTCATGATCCATCATGTGCCACATCATCTGTGGACTATGTAATTCTATATTGGAAAATGTAATGTGAAGTGGATGTCCAAGAGTCATGTAGGAAGTCGAAATTTCATGAGAAGTCAAACAATCATGAGTGTAGTCCAAAAGGCATAAGGGAGTTGAAGGATCACCCCATTTATTTTATATACACCCTCATTGTTCATGGAAGGGAATTTTCACCTTGGCTTCTCTCGTATGGCATCAAAGAGATAGAGTTAGTTATTCTGGGGATCAAGTCGTTACTCCAATGCTTCACTATTGGAGTTAGTGATGCTCGTTGTATTCATGTATCTTTGGAATTTTACTTAATACTTGAAGCCCGATAGCCAACGCGTTTTCATGAATGGATTGTGAATATTTGTAATATTGTTTTGTGAATATTTATGATTCATGTTTGCTTTCACCTGTACTAAAGTAGTTGAACTATTTCAGTTATTTTAGTGCTTGTCTAACTGAAAATGTGTTGTAATGATTATAAAAATCACCGCATCTATGTGGACTATTCTGCTTGATGTTAGACGATTGTCTTTTCACTTGTTTGTGCCTCTAGTAGGGTGGTACTATTACCTTTCTCTTAGAGGCTCACCTTTCCCCCTTCTGTAGTAGAAGAACCTTGATACACCTTCAATTGAATATTAACCAGACACACTTACTTCCTTTTCATGAAGGCACATACACACTTCTCTCTATCGTCGACAGTTAAAGCCAAGGGAAATACATAAGACTACATAGCAACTAGGTCGATACTCTGAATCAGGCTCTTATTCCAAATAGCGTGAGGTCTAATTGGGACTTCACATCGGTGAAACCCCCTTAGTTGATGAATTTCTAGCATCGTCAACAACTTCTTTCCCATTCTTCAACTTTTCTAATGAAAAACTCTATTCTCTTTGTATTTTGTTGTTCTAAACTAGTCCACTAGGTCTAGGGAAATTACCTTTGTCCACAATCGTAAATTCCGCATAACAAATTAGCAACATTGTTGTTGATTTCTTCCCTTACTAGTTTCCTTGACCTTAGCACCTTTTTCACCTCTTGAACCAACCTTGAGTTCCTCACTTATACCTTGATTGACCCTAGGAAAACCCTTCTATGAGTTTGAATTTATTTTTTGTGCCATATTTTCGTCGAATCTGCCTCAATGCACCTCCTAGTCTAGAGACAAGGCACACCTTCTCCTTATCTACGCCTGTGTTGTAGAGCACTGGTGCATGTTCTGCACCCGCATTGATCCCTCTAAGATGAAAAATATTGTGTTTCCTTTCCTTTCTCTTTGATTTTCTTTCATCCTGTTGGAGCTCAAATTGTCCCGGTAATTGAGGAAAACCAAAGACCACATCATTAAGGATCCTAGATCCTCCCACTCTAGGCGATAAGGGTTGGCCTTCCTTTTACCACAAGGGGTATTCCCTGGTAATAATATTAATTAACAAATTATTCAATTTTGGCAAATAAATAAGGTCACTTCATTGTTAGAATGTAAAGAGGTACAAGTGTGAAGGTCTAGGTGGGATAAGCCTATGTAACATGCAGTGAATCATATCAAGCTATAACCTTGATTATACAACAAGAAAAACAATATTCTACAAATAACTTAAAACCAAAGAAAAAATAGAACAGAAAACAAAAGAAAAATACTCAAGGGTTAGCTACGCTTATATCTTCATATTAATAGATCATCTTAATGAAAAATGTGAAAGGTGTATTATCAAGTATTATACTTTTCTTCTCACTTTACAAAAAGGAAAGTATCTAGATCAAATCATCATATGATAATATAGATATCAAGATATGAGCATATCTCTTTATCACTACAACAAAATAGTGTTAATCAAGTAAACTATTATCCCATTAACAAATACAAGATACAAGCATATGGAATAAATGAAAATTTAATGAGCAAAGGAAACAAAAAGAACATGTAACTATTGTAAATAATATTTACATGAAATATTCTAGCTCAATATATATGTTGAGCATTTGAAAGTTATATCAACAATAAAATCTATAAATAATTCTATCTATTTTCCTTTTTCAGTATGTATATTTAAAGTACCATTGTAAACTTGCACATGTTTAGAAATTGAAACGGAAGGAAATTGCAAAAATATCAAATTATAAATAATCAAAGGTTAGAAAATATCTGAAGTTGAGGCATGTGAGGCATATAATAGTTAAGTTTTTTCTCTCTCTAAATCACGCTGCTCAATGAGAAATTAGAGTTTTTTTGTATACAAACTATTGTTAACTATCTTACATAACAGTTACATAACTATTTGTTTAACAAATAATTCCTAATAACTTTGAAACTTTATTCTTTTATCTTTGTGGTTTTTGATAATTAGAAAAATACTAATTCATTGTTGGGCTTTTTTCTTGTGCTAATCCATTAAACCCAATGAGAAATTAGAGTTTTTTTATATGCAAACTATTGTTAACTATCTTACATAACAGTTACAACCATTTGTTTAACAAATAATTCCTAATAACTTTGAAACTTTATTCTTTTTCTTTGTGGTTTTTGATAATTAGAAAAATACTAATTCATTGTTGGGCTTTTTGTCTTGTGCTAATCCATTGAAACCCAATTCCTACGTAAAAAAAATTAGAATTAATGCCTTGGATAATTAGAAGCAACAAGTAAATAAAAGAAGTAAATGTTCTCTTTACTTCACCAATATTTTCTGTAATATATTTTTCCAGGCACCTTTATTTCTAAAATGAATTCCCAAAATGATATAAGGAAAATAATTGAGTGAAACCTCACAACTTACGTTCTTTCTTGAATAAATGCTTTCTTGACCTAATTCATGGAGTAAATTTTCGTAAACCCTTTATAAAAAAAAATTAAAATTTGTTTTATGTAAATATGTTTAATAGTTCTCATAATAGACTGTCGTAAAGCCTCCTCAACCTGTAAATAAAGCTCTAGTTTCTAAAAACCTGTAAAGCCTCCTCAACCTGTAAATAAAGCTCTAGTTTCTAAAAACCTGTAAATAAAGCTCGAGTTTCTAAAATACATTTCTGATAAGTGAACATAACTCCAAATAAATCCTTTAACCATAAAAAAAAATTCTAAATAAAACCTTTCATGAGGAATGAATAAATGAATTCCAAAAGTAAAAATCCCTAAATACCCATCTATGGTGTAATAATAACCAAACTAGGATTAGAACCATTTTAAACGGAAGTTTGAGGTGTTATATGGTGTGAAGAACTAGGGGGAGGTTAATGAGCCATTCAATCCGATGAAATCTTAACGGTGGTTTGACTCGACGACCTCAACGACAGTGAAGTGGGGTACCGTATTTCAATTCAATGAAATATTTAATATTTGTATTAACTTTAATGTGATAATGTTTAATAAATATTTAATATGGGACTTATATAAAACTTGATATAATGTGATGTCTTTGTTCATTTTAATAAATATTTCAATATTAAAGCCTCGATTAAATGTATACCTATTTCATATTTTATAAAGAAGAGCTTCATAAACAAAAATCATAAGGTCAATTCGGTGGTTATTCTACAGTGACAAAAACTATAATCAGATGAGACTTTTTATTATTATTACTTTATTTTTAATATTTATGCTTTAAAACAATAACATCTAACAAATCACTTGATATAGAAATTCCAAAATATTTAATTCTTTTGGTATTTAGACTTGCATTACCCACCTACGTAATAAAGATGATAAATTCCTGAAATTCCAAATAAAATCATAAGTTCTTGGATACATTTACAAAGGTAAATTGAAATTTCCATTGGAAATTTAAATATGATTTGATGAACTTGTGAAATTAGATAATTTTAATAACATCTTCTTGAAATTTCACATGAGTTTCATATTTACATTGGCTGGTGATTTTACAATGCATCTAGATAGTAAATCAGAGATGTTTTATTTCATTAATTGAAATTTACAAATATGAATTTAAAATCCATTTTCCACTTATCCAGTGTGTCCTCAATGATTTTATTAAATTATAAAGTGTATGATTTCAATACACATCGGGAATTCCTTTAATTTTTAAATATTTACTTTCATGCTTTACATCATAATTCACCCATGATAACCTTTGTAAAATTATGTCTCATATATATATATATATATATAGATATAGATATAGATATAGATTACAAATATACATTTGTATACATTTAAGAAATCAACTTCCTTAATCATTTGAGCACCAAATTTTAAAGATTCTTAATATATATCTTTCCCCCTTTTTTTGGACAATGTTTTCCCCATTTTGCGGAGTTGTTAATGATAATAATAATATCTCAATTATGTTTAGCCACATATACTAGTTAGTGTTATTTAATATTTTAATTGTTTGTATTTTGAATCTATATGTGATATATAGAATTAAAATAATATTAATTATTTCATATGCATATTTATAGTATGATAGTTCCTTAATGTCGCTTAGTTATAAGCCCTACTTATTTTTGTTCTAATCTCTTTTACTAATTTCCCTTTTGTATTTTAGGGACTGATTTCTTTTTATCACGAGAATAACATGGGGAAGCATTTGACAAGAGGGATGCAAGGTGCAATAGATAGAATGAATTATTGTAGCAACTACAACCACCCTCCAAAACGTTCCCCTATATTTTTTTCGGAGCCTCCCTACCAACCATCCTTAGGAGCATGTCTTGCACTATCAAGTACATAAGCTTCACCAGTTTTTCAGTAGCTTGCTAGCCTTTGCATGTTACCTTGCTTCACTCCCCTCACAGGCTACCACTCCGGACATGGGCTAGTTGTTGCCTGAGAAGCTCCCTCAGAAAATTGCACAATTGTGGAGGGGAACCAGCCTTCCCTCCAGAAATTGCAAAAATCTGTTGGGCAGGCTGCTAGGCCCAAAAATTGCATAATTCAGTCAAACAACCTTCCTTAGGAAAATTGCGCAATCTGGCTTAGCACTATAGCTTAGCCCAAAAATTACACAATTCTGGGCAGCAGTCAGCTTCTCCTCCCATAAATTATGTAATCCCTCTAGACAACCAGCTCATCTCCTCCCATAAATTGTGAAAAAATCCCTCTTAGTCAAGCAGATTGTTGCATGTGCCTTTAGGTTAACCAGTTCCACATGGGAACCAGCTAGTTGACTTGCATGCATGGGCTGATTTTTCCCGAAATAGAAAAAGAAACATGCAAAAAGCATCCCTAGATTTTAGGGATCTATTTTTAGCAGTTGGAGGTTACATGGAAATATCGTTTTAGAAACTTTCCTCCAAGTGTTGTTTTTTCCCAGATTTGTGGCATGCGCTTCATGAGACTCAAAATTATTTATTTGACACTGTAGAGCTCATTATTCACATTGATCTTGGAGCTCTGACATCCCACAACACATTCAAGAGTATTCAGCACATCCATCTCAGCTATTTCTAGGTAAGTCCACTTTACTTGTATTTTGTAGCAACTCTCACATTTTGTGTTTTGGCTTGTGCGAGTGTTGTTTAATTGATTTATGTGAACACTTGTTGTCATTTGTATGCATGTTATTTTGTACAAGCACCATTTCAGTTTTCATTTGCATCTCACTGCTGTCACATGCATGACATTGTTTTGCATAAACGGTCGTCGATTCGGCGACTCGTTTCACACACATGCATGTTTTTTTGTTTTTTGAATCTTGAATTCATTGTTTGCATGCATGATCATTCACTCCTGCTTACACTCAATATCATCATGCATTCACATCCTCATATGATTTCAGTTGCCCATCAGAGGGTCTAGGCAATAGTGGACCAGACTTTGCCTTGCCCAGACAACATTGTGCAATTATGAGAGGGAAGGCTTTGCCTTCCTCCCAGAAAATGTACAAATTTTCCTAGTCAGTGCCCTCCAGTCTCTCTTTGTGCAATTATGAGAGACAGTGTCTGTTGGCCCATAAAATTGCGCAATTCAATCCTTGGGCTTGCATCACCCGCCAAGTGAAATTGTGCATTGCGCAATCTGAGCACCCAGTAAGCCAGTCAAGATTGTGCATTGTGTAATTCTAGCAATCAACCAGCCTCCCGATAGTCCAGACTGCCTTTTGTGTTGTTTCGGAAATGAATCTCCCGACATCCTAGTGAAAATTGTTCAATCCTTGCCAACAATTCCCTGGTTATGTTGCATGCCAATCCTCAAGTTTTCTTTGGTTTGAACTGACAAATTTTTTTCCATGCATGTTCCCACGTCTCGAGATATAGCAAGAGTTTTTCCGTTTCTCAGCAGTTCAGGATTAATGGCCTCCAAGAGAATAGGGTCAAAGGACAATGATTAAAGTGCAATTAGAGAAGCAGTTGAGTGAGTGTCTATGAGTTTGCCAATATACGAAGAAACCAAGCTGATCATAGACAAAGACATCAAGCTAAAATAGAAGGAGGTCAATGATGCATTCTCAATCACATTTGGCAAAGATATCGAAGACCGCAAAGTCTATGTGAACATTCACAAGTCCGGCTTGTACTAGATTGCATGCAGGTATCTTGTGTTCCCATGCGTGAACATGATACATTGGATCATCTTGCACACTGGTCCTAAGATGATGGTGTTAAGCAGGGAATAGGATTATTAGCAGATGCACCACTTGCTGAAGCTAGTGATAACCATGGAGACACCCTTCAGCATACCCAGATGCCATGCCAACTCTAGGGATATCTTGAAGAACTGGGTGAGGGAGCCAACCAAATTCAAGATGACACCCAACCATATTTACAAGATGAAGATACTACGGAAGGTGTATCAGTACTTGGTCATCTTTTCATGTCACTTCTATGGCCAAGAGAGCACATAAACCTTCCTGCAGAGTTGAGTGATCTCATTGGACCGATTGGCTAGTGAAGGCAAAGCATGGTTGACCCCTACATTTTCTTTTTGAGACGATGGTTGTCCCGAACCTCGATCTATAAGGGGAACAAGGATGGGCACATTCCTTTTCCCATATTCCCAATCCAATCTCTTTAATTTTCTATTAGCATAATTGGCGAGTCTATCAATAAGGGTTTGAAGAATTTAATGTAACTATCCTTGGTTGTTCACAACATAGAACACGTTTTCCCCCTTCGGCTATTAGAAATAAAATCCAGGTTAGGTTCATGGTCTTTCAAAGAACATAAGCTCTTCCCATAAATAATGGATCTGTAAAGCATCCCTCTCCTTCAATCGACCATGAATTTCAAATATTTTATTTTATCATTACAACATATTATCTTTTCCATCTATGGCTCCCAATGTTGGAATTACAATCACCATTTAAGATTTCAAAAATATGTGTTAGTGAGGGATGTTATAGGTGTTGTCTTTAGTCACTTCCATCTTTAGGATCCTTGTGATCTTAAGGATAATTCGGTTATGTATGGTTCTTGGATTTACTTTTTTTTCCAATTGTCTCCCTTTGGTCTTCTCTTTCATGAGTTTGAATCCTCTAGGTTGTGGCTTAGGAACTAGACATACTCTAGGAGAAGTAACATCCCCTAGCTCCCAAGGTACTAATTAGTCTTTTGGAAGCTTCCCCACCTCACTTGTTGGCTTTCTCCCTTTACACTCATCTAGATATAACTCTTACTCTATATTTTCCTCCATTCCTGTATCTCCAAGGGGATTTACCTCCAAATTTTTTCTTCTCTATCTCTATTGTTAGTCAACCTTCCTTTAATGAAGTCATTAGGCACAACATCCTTCCTTGCATGCAACAAAAAGAATGAAAACAAAGTTATTCTTCCTATTTCCAATACAACCCCTCCCTTTAAGAATCCTTAGTAGGTGATCAAGGCTCAATTCAATGTAATGAAGGTTGCCTCAAGAAAGAATATTTTTAAGGAAATCACATGGAGAAAAATGACCAAACTCCCAACGTATGTATGCACTCCATCAAATCCATCTTGTTGGATGAGGAAATAAGGATCCAAGTTATAAATGTTGATGTCCAAAGTAATCTCCAATCTAGAACCCTTTTTTATCTCATTATGGAAAGAGGAGGAGCATCGACTATATCCTCAATCAGTAGTTTTATGTTTAATTGGTTGATGTTAGTGGGATTGACTAGAAAATATTTGTATTTTTCACTATATTGAAAAACTTTTATTTTTTTTAAGATGAAAATATTGATATTACAACAAAAAAAGTGGTAGGACACAAATAATAATGTTTGCATTCTTCTTTTAATACATTAATACTAAGAATGTATAACTCACAAAAAAAATAGAAATATGTGTTTATCTATAAAATCAAAAAAAATAGTGAAAATATTTATTTATTGATTATTTATGGTATTTAAAATTAAATTTATTTAATTTTTATTCAAAATATGTTTAATTGATAATATCCACCTAAATTTATAACCGTTATGGATAAAAAAATAAAAATTAATATATATATATAATATATATTATATATATATATTATATATACCTTGAATTACATTGTTTAACATAAAACTTCATACACAAGATCATCAAATAAATATCTTTATATTAAATATTTTAAAATACAAAAATATAAATAAAAATATTGAAATATAATATATAGTTGAATTAATATTTATTCTTAAAATTTTAACTATCTTATTAAATTAAAAAATTATTACTATATAAATTGAGAATAAATAAATACATTGTTAAAACACTCCATAAAAAATTACTATATTAAATTAAAGAATAAATATTTATTCACCTATATATATAAACGAATGATTCCTTTCTCTAATTTAATATTCTTTAAATTCACTTCAGTATTAACTTATGCAAACATCCCCTCTTCACTCCTTTTAAAAAAATAATATTGAAACATGGACACACACAACTATCATTATTTTAATATTCTTTAAATTCACTTCAGTATTAACTTATGCAAACATCCCCTCTTCACTGCTTTTAAAAAAATAATATTGAAACATGGACACACACAACTATCATTATTGATATAAATTTTATCACCCTTTTTTTCTTTTTTCTTTTTTTTTTTTAAACTTCTTTTCATCCAAAACTTCCTCAATGGATAAGATAAGTTGTTTTTTTTTTTTTTTTTTAATTTATTTATTTAAGATTCTAATTATATTTCTTCCTAAGTGACTTTCATCTTCAATTGATTTTATCTTCTTAATTCAAGTCATTGGTTGCATCTTCATCTCAACATATTTTCATGTTTCATTGTTGCATATTTATTTGCAACAATATAACAACATAGTTATTATCAATATCTACTATTTCCATATGCAACTCATTTTTTGTTGCCATTGATCATTTTCTACTATTTTCATCTTTGTCTCTCTTTCTCCATCATTGTGTCATCATAATTCTAAGTACTACATTAGGGGATTTTGGAGGTCTAAAATGGTCCTCCTAAGAAATATGTACAACTAAAATATACATTATAAGAACCAAAATGATTAAAGATGATGATGTCAACCATGGGGGATGATTCACCATTTTTGGAGTAAAAAAGTAAAAAGATTGAAAAATAACGAAATAATAAAACTACCTTTTCAACTTGTATTTTCAACTTATGTCCCTAAGGTTTTACTCAAGTTTCAAGTGGGAGTACTCATTAGATGCAAAGTTTAATTCCTCATCCAAGGAGTACCCATGTTACATACTTTCAATGGGCCCTACTACATGAAAAATGAGAAATACATGAAAACATGATTGCAATCATGTTTTTTCATGTATTTATCATTTTTCATGTAGCAGGGCCCATTGAAAGTATGCAACATGGGTACTCTTTGGATAAGGAATCAAATTCTACATCCAATGAGTGTTGTTGCTTGAAATTTAAGTAAACTCATAGAGGGATAAGTTGAAAATACGAGTTGAAAAAATATCTTTTTTTTTTCCCTATTGGGCATGGCCCAACTTGACTCAAGTTTTGGGTAAAAGACCCCACAAAAGAAGGAGCAGACCGTGTCGAGCTAGCTAAGATATATTCATCAAGCAAACTTTTATGGCTTTTGGAATAGGATAAACCCTTATTTTGTAACAAGTATTAGGTAGTAGTCCTTGTTTTATGGATCCATGGTATGTGGACCATGCTTTTTATATAGATGAATTGTATAAAAGGATATGTAATACCTTAGCGAAATGAAAAAAAGTCAATCAAAGGAAGTCATGAAATATCATAAGTGAATCTATATTTTCATGTTTGTAGTTTGTAGTTTTGGGTAAGACTCCACAAATGAGTGTGTGGAAACCTTGAAGAGTCTGCAGCTAAGTGCACAGATGATCTAGGTGGCTCTAGAGACACATAGGGCAAAGAGAGCTTATGAAAGCTCAAAAATCAAAGTGATTAGAATTCTTTCAAACTAGGACCAGAGCGTAGATCTCGTTGTCCTGATCGCGGTGGTGTGATTGGTTCATCAATCTGAGCTCGTATGAAGGAGAATGAGCCAGTCAAAGTTCGACTGTGGGCAAGGTTTAAGTGACCTACAATTTGACCGCCCTTAGGGCATGAAACCTAGCTCTCGAAAATGGTCAAAATTGTTGCCTCATTAATTTGCCTAGGATCCCTTATTTTCTAAAGATTTTGAAATCACCTCTATGTTTAATAAAAATCATAAAAGATATAATTTGGGGTGGCGGACCACCAACCCCACCACCCCGCCCAACAAAGACAACAAAAAAATATATTGAAGGACCGACGGGCCATGACCCTTGTTGGTCCAACCGAGCCCTCATACACATATTAAAAAGAAGCATAAGTTTGGGTGGATGGGCCACCTCTAGTGGACCTGGCCCACACCCCCAAAACCTTAACAACATGCCGTCACATTAAATGGGGTTGGCAAGCGTTGAACCCATGGCCAGCAGGAGGGCCAGTCCTACCCACACGGCGGCCCCACAGTGCAACCCATTTAACACACCATGTGCCATCCATGGAACGTACCAACAACCCAACAAATATTGAAATGATGCTCCATCAAACTTTAATACATCACCCCCATTTAAAATATGGTTACGAGAGTTATGGGGTGGGCTGTCCAATGTGGACCCAACCCCCCTCTGAAATAAATGTTGTAGTTTCATAAAACGAGAAAATTTAAACATGGAGGAGGCAGTGTTTGACCACCTGATCTCCTTCACCAAATTCAGAGATCTTAACCACTACGTCAAATAGACTCATTAGTTAATCTGCCTAGAAATTTACTATAAACCCAACATTTTCCCAGTGCGCCTAGGCATGGAGGAATTAGGAGTGGGTATGGAATTTGAGGTAATACTTTTTTTAATTAATTTATTGTAGGTGGAACCATGACTGAGTGAAATTCTTAGGAGAGTGATATTTTTGCAGTGTCCGAATTCGACAAACTTTATGTCGATCTTACACCTCTCAGTGACACAAACTCGATGGCATAGTTAGTTTCTTGATCTAAGTAGCTGATTTACAGAGGACCCATAGGAGGGAATCTTTGAGGAATCTAGGTGGAATCTAAAGGATTCCTTGAGCCCCAGATTTTCACTTTCTCAGAATTCAGAAATTTGATAGTTGATTTTGCACTATTTGACACCACAAATCTGATGGTGCATTCAAATTTTCCATTTGCTCATTTCATTTTTCGGCCACTTTTCTAAGTGGAGTGCTGGTGTCAACATTCAGCATGCGAGTAGTCATTCCATTGAGTTTCACCATCTTGACATCCTTTTCTTCAGATGGCCCATGGATGTGAGGTATATGCAGTGTGTTAATGAAATTCTTTTGTTATGCATTGTGCTGCACACATTCCTATTTGATGTTGATGAGGGATCCTGTTTATTACTTCTTTTCATGATTCCTACTTGATGTGATGCAAATTGTCTATGTGATGTACTTGTTGTCATGATTCGTCATTTTATGTTTTGAGATCCCTTTGTTGTATGTTGATGGGATACTCATGTTTTCATCATGCATGTTTGCATTGAGATCCCTTTTATGCCATGTTGGTGGGATTCTCATCATGCATGAGTTTGTGTCATACTGATAGGAGTCTTTTGACTGAGAGTTCTTGTAGTGGGACATCTCTTGGAGCCACTCCTGCGTGAGGGAATTTACCTTGTATGATAGCAACATCAGCTCTATGTACATAATCACTACTGACATCACTTAATGTAGCGACCTACACCATATTGACACTGGGGCCTGGAGATGTAGTCCCTCCTAGATGAACTCCATTATCAATGGCTTATTTTTTTATGTTACCGATGATTGCCATGTTACTCTTCTTTACAACATGCACATGTATTCATTTATGTTCTCTTAAAAATGCAATTTAACACATCACGAAAGAAAAATGTCTTGGAAGGGTCCTTTGTCACACCTGAACCTAGATCAAGCGGTATCAGAGCGTTTTTTGCATGGATGTGAATTGTAGTGTGAACAATGGAACGTGCAATGACAGAGGATGAAAAAGAAATGTATGAGACCATGCTCAAAATTTCCAAAAGAGTGGAGATAATGTATGCAACTCTATAGAAAGAGACAGAGGAAAAGGAGCCATTATAGCTTCAGCTGTGAGACATGGAAGAGGCCCTGGAAGAACTGAAGCACAACAACCAAAATATTTAAATAGATAACGGTGAATTGAAGATGCTTCTACATGGAGAGAAAGAGGAGAAACATAGTTTTCTACAACAGCTAGAAGCAAAGGACGAGGCCGTGGAAAAGATGCAGCATGACCCATGTGAGGTAAAAAGTAGTTCTTTGAATTCATGTATGTTTCTTGATGATGATTTTGTTGTTTTTGAAAATCATACCACAGGAATTGGCTCCAAAATATTAAAGAAAATTGGGTATGAAGGAAAAGGCTTAGGTGTTAATGGCCAAGGCATTGTCAACCTTATCAAAGTAGAGGAATTACTGTGTCAAACAGGACTTGGGTATGTCAAAAAGGAAGTTGGGAAATGCACTGACACAACTTGTAAACCACCAATAGTAGATGATGAGAAGCCCTCATCAATTCTTTTTAAATCGATAGAGGAGGTAAAAGATGTTGATTTCCTTACAGTTTTGTCTTCACATGGTATGATTTCTATTGGAGATTTGGAGATCCCAATTACAGGGACAAACATGAGGCTCCTTACCAGGACAAGTTACAAGGAGGAAAAATAACTTGGTGTTAATAACCAAGACATGACTCAACCATTGGAGGTTGTGTAGAGACCTCAATTTGGAGGCTCGAGATACACCAAAGGAGAATGCTCGAAGGTGTCAGATTTGTCCGAGGCATCATCAAAATCATCGAGGAAAAATAATGATGGGAAAACATCCCCATCATCCCATGGCAGTTTCCATTGCAGGGAAAGAGCTGAGGCAAGCTCTCATTTCCATACTTACACCAGAGATAGCAAGGAAAGGTATAATCAATCTTGACATTCGAATGTTCATTTCGATTATGATCATGTTTTTAATGATGAATGTAAAATATGGAATCGAAAAACATGTACCTTTTGTGGATTACATAACCATACATTTTCTAAGTGTTGGAAAAGAATGGTAGCACACAAAATGATGAGGCTTGAAAGACCCTCTCAATAACAGGTAAAGACACATGTTAAGCAGATCAAGAGGAAGAAATGGCCATCAAAGAGCCACATGTTGGAAGCTCCATCTAGAAAAGTGCTTTAAAGGCAAAGTGTCAGTGCATGAGCCAAATGAAACAATTGCTTGACAAGCAAAATCACCACAAGGAGGCAACCCATTCACCTTGATAAGTGAAAGATGGTTTCTAGATATGTTAGTGTTTCATGGTCGTGCTTTTGTAAATCATTTGTTGCATTTTAAAATGTAAAAGTGATGACATGTTTCCATCACTTGTTAGGCAAAAATAATGTCTAGTCTTATTTTCTGTTGCATGATAAACTATGAAAGTGATGTCATGTTTCCATCACTTGTCAAAGAAAATAATGTTTGACCTTATTTTTGTAAATCATGTGTTGCAATGATGACAAGTTTTCCATCACTTGTTGAAGAAACAATGATATGCTGGCCTTGTTTCATAGCTGGGGTATTGTCTCCATCTTGATGTAAACTTGAAGACATCATCTTATATGACAAACTAATGACTAAAGCAAAGACCTATAAGATATACTATTATGTTTTAGAGTTTATGTGTTTATGTAAACTAATCATCTACACGAATTTCTTATGCATGCGAAGTTATATGATTGATATACAGTAGAAATAAATACATGGTGCCACTTCGTGGATATCCCTTTGTTTGTAGAAACCAGGTTCTGCAACCTCCCATAACTACTTCAGATGATACTGCGACTTGCTTATGGGTCATTGCCAAAAGGGCTAGTAGTTGAGGGTTTTGTTGGTGCACAACACACTTTGAACTTGGTTCAAACCCCCTCAAACCAACAAATGGCTCCCACAATTTGAGCCCAGTAGGTACCTAAAGAAAGTCCACAACTCAGAGAGTGGAGTTACAATATTGGAGCAGAAACAATGGGTTGTGGGAGTACTGAGAGCAGGAATTTTGAATATGTCGAATGTCCCACACTTTGGTCGAAGCCCATTTATTACAATTTGTGTCCCACATCTCCTCGCACTGGCGCATGATGATTTCATTTGGTAGGGGATGAGGATCCTGATTGATGAGATGCTCATCAGAAAAATAATAGCGCTGCCACATCAACGAAAGGAACTCGTGGATGAATTCATGGGTAAAAAAAAGATAAAGAGATGTCCTAGATGATTAAATAAAAGCTTGGGCTATTAAAGAAATCTCATTGATACGAGATAAAATCCATTGATGATCAGGGTGTGTGCTTCGCTGCACATATATTAGTGGGGAAGATCATGACAAAATGCAGGGCCAATGAAGTGCCAACAACAATAGTGTCATTAGCAGAACAATGCAGTGCTAGGGTCCATTTCAACTGGGCTTCTTATCGATGTAAGGAGTTTTTAATGCATCGTAGGGAAGAAAAAGAAGAAGGCAAGACCTTCCACTATGTCTATTTGTTAATTCTTATTGCACTTATTGCATGGAAGGAACCCGAAGATTCTCAATTTCGAGTTGTTGAGGTGGATGTATGCGAAGCAATGAGGTATGATTCGCTATGGTTTACAAAGGAGTCGACATGCGCAACAGAGAAAAGGATATTCTTTGTAGTCATGGCGATGGATTTTCATATGGTGGTGAATCAATATCCTAGACTATCATTGAGCTTGTACAAACAATACCGTCATATAGCGGAGTTTAAGGTAGACTTTCACAAGCCATATGTGAAAGAAATGGAGGACCCAATAGAGACATGTAATCTATTGCCATACTTGGTAAAATTAGATGATCTCCTCACCATAATGCTTTATTGGCTAGAGGAATGGATAACTCCACCTTATGGAGCGGTTGGAGGAGAGGGAGAAGAGAAAGGTACCTCGTAGGGGTGTGGGTACAAGTATGAAGAATGTCGATGAGGAAATAGAAGAAACAGGGGAGGGAAGAAACACAAAGAACACCATAGGGATGCAGAGGTATCAGAAGAGTTGCCCTTTGTAATAAAAATTTAGCCAAGAAAGAAGCATAAGGAAGATAAGAGTAAGGGAATAGTGTTGCTTATCCTCACTCATGGGGACATTAATGAGATAACAGAGAAAATCCAAGAGATTAACACAAAGACTTGGGATAAGATTGATGATTGTTGTAAAGTTATCTTAGCTAAAGTACAACAGGGCATCGTGGAGCTGAAGGCGTTGCCACAAGAAGCGAAGCAACCAGAGAAGGCAATCCAGACATCACAGAAAGAAAATATACTTGAAACAAGTCTTGGAATGAGGATGTTACATGTGCTAGTTGGGGCACTGAATTTTGAAGTAGAAGAAAATAAAGAGTGAACTAAGGCATGGCACAGTGTCTAGATGAATTTCGCTGCACTAACCCTCCAGGTGTCGCATGAATTCTATCAAGGAATCACCGCATAGATGTAGGAATGAGAGCAACATATGTCGTGTTCAAAGAAAAAGTAGAGTCAGAGAAAGCAATGATGTGAAAGGAGTTGAAGAAATTGTCCAAGGAAAGGGAGGAAGAAAGGAAACAATGAGAAGAGTTGGAGAAGGCTATTGCAAATACTTGCAGCACAGTGTTGGATGTGAAGATCTCTGAGGATGAAGCACCAGTAGAAAAGGTCGTGAAGCTCACCCTCACGATCAAGGACTCAGAGAATCATATAGCCAAGAATAAATTTGATTATGAAGTGATGATATCAGAGCTACAAATAAGGTTGCAACCAAGCATTCCACTAGAGGCTTGGGAGCAGAGACAAAGAAACCTCAGTGCAACATTGAAAGGATTATTTGATACAGTGGCATATTGTGGGAAGCTTCTCAATGACACGATGTAGATTTGGACCTCGCTATAGGAGGATCCAAATTTATTGAATGTGGAGGAAAAACTGGAGGCCAAGCAGAAGTGGTGCGATGAGATATTGTGGCTATGAAGACCTTACTAATCTTGCAGAGGCTTGCAACCATTTTCAAAGGAAAGAACCTCCAAACACAAATAGATGAGTTGTAGAGGAAAGCACAAATCTTACAGGATAAGACTCATCCATGGAAGGAGGAAGTGCTAGAACATTCATAGGTAGTAGATGAAGGATTGAAGGAATTAAAGAAAAGGGAAGCGAAGCTACTACAAAATACTAATGTCCCTACTACAAAATCTTTGTTGAAGGAGACACAACAGGAATAAAAGTTAAGGGAAAAAACACTCGAGCATTACAATGCAGTATACAACGAGATCATAATGAAGATCAAGGGCATCAAAGATGAGTGACTTAGGACAGGTCACAGGTGAGTTTTGGGGACCTATTGTGCATGGCCCAACTTAGTCCAAGTTTTGGGTAAAATACCCTGTGAAAGAAGGAGTGAACGGGGTATTTTAGGGTAGTAGCCCTTGTTTTATGGATCCATGGTATGTGGACCATGGTTTTTGGATAGATGAATTGTATAAAAGTATATGTCATACCTTCGCAGAAGGAAATAAAATAAATTGCAGGAAGTAATGAAATATCATAAGTGAATCTCTATTTTCATGTATGTAGTGTGTAGTTTTGGGTAAGGCTCTGCAGCTAAGTGCACAGAGACCTTGAAGACTCCACAACTGAGTGCACATACCACCTGTAGCGAGGTGCGCGGGTCAGAGAAGTGAATGTAATTGAAGATATATTTAATAAAGAAGTATTTTTGGTGAAGTATTGTATCTCCACTTATATTAATTATCTACTGTTCTGTATCTGATTATCTATGCTTTTCATTGGATTATGTGAAGAGTTGTAAATATACTATTATGTGTTATAATTTATGTGTTTCTACAAACTAATCATCTATGTGAAGTTCTTATGCATGCGAAGTTATACGATAATATATAGTACAAATAATACATGGCTCCACTTCATGGATATCCCTTCATTTGTAGAAACCTGGTTTTGCAACCTCCGATAATTGCTTCGAGTGAGATTGTGACCTTCTTTCTAGTCATTGCCAAAAGGGCAAGTAGTTGAGGGCTTTCTTGGTGTGAAATACACTCTAAATGTGGGTCAAGCCCCCTCAAACCAACATTACCTATAAAATTTGACGATGTAATATAATATTATAATAATTTCCAGTATTATTTTATAGTTTCCTTAGGAGGCCCATTTTAGACCTCAAAATCCCCTAATTCCTAACATACTTATAAAAGTATCCATTACTAACTTGATCCATCTCTCCTTGAATATAATGTAACTACATTCCCTTGTAGCCTACTTAAATGCATGTAGTATAGTTAGCCCCTCCTACTTGACACTACACAACATAGAGATTTTTACTCCCAATGTTCCATCGCTCCTTAACTCAATAAAGTAGACAATTTCCTTATGACTTCAACATCACAATATTTTATAGATGTAGCTTTATTAGTCTCTCTTCACCTAGCATCCCTCACACTATGTAAACCACATATTTTTGCAACTTCATCTTCACTAATTGACTTAATATCTGTTATCTTCTATCAACAACATATTTAATTCAATTCAACATTATTATTCCTTTCAACACTTCATATCACATGTTCTATTGACTCAACTCTTTACATTCTTCTCATTCTTCTTAATTATCTTCCATCTTATTATGTTCAAGTTATTTCATATTGCCATTGAATCTTCATATGGGTTTATCACCATCATGTTATCTTCTTATCTTCTTCTTATGTTAAAATTTCTTCTCTTATTTCGGTATTGTGTTTAACTTTGACATTAAATGTTGTAAAGGAGAGGCTACATCATTCAGAGTGCACAAAAAATTCAATTCCCAAGAATTCGACATTTGACAACTTTCTCTAATGACCTCGATAATACAAATGTGCACATATTCTTAGCCTGCTAGTACATAATTTATGAACAATGATATATAAACTTGTGATTTTATGAACTTGCATTTTCTATATTAGTGTGATAAGATCCTCGGAGAAGAAAATTATTCTTAATACAAAAATTATCATATTCATATCAATTCCCATATCCAAAGACATCTTAAATAATACAAAGACATCATTTGCATCTGTTAATTTTTGTAACTGCGGTCAAATTCCACCTTATAGAGCTCAAATTATCGAGATAATGATTGCATTCGGTTCCTCCTTTCGAGAGGACCACAATCGACCTAAATATCACCCAATTTGGTCAAGCAAAAGTTAAGTTATGAATTATTTTATTCGTACATGAATTATGAAATGGGTACACCCTAACCGCATGAGTAACTACTTTGGTCAGTATTTACCCCAAGTGAACCCTTAGGAAATCCTATAAATAGAAGAGACCTCAATATCATTGGGACACATCTTCTCTTCTCTCTTTTTTTGGTTCGCACATGTTTGATGAAAGGAGTTTGCTCAAGGGTTTGAAATCACAGGCAAAAGGTTCACTCTAGGTCAAGGTCTTCTAGATCTCAGTCGCTAGCACAAAACATAGCATTCTGGTCCTTGGTTGTAAGCACATGAACCTATGAGAGTGACTATAGACCCTTGGACACTAGCACAAAGGTTTATGGGAGCGACTATGGATTTGCAGAGAGATATGGAGGTATCGGTCCCCAGTCGCTCACATAGAGTGGTTCTAAGAGAGATGACGACATATTGGTCACTCACACAACAACAATAAGGGAGTGACTCTCGGTTTTAGGTGTATTACAACATAGTCACATGCAAAAATAGTTCTTAAGAGCGATCGTGCAGTCACAGTCACCCACATATAGTGGCTAAGAGAGTGACTAGGGAGTTTTGGTCACACACAAACAATTTTTATGAGAGTGACCAGTGTTTAGATCTAAGGTTTGATATATTGGCTTAAGTTGACTTCAGTGATCTAGTAGATTTGGGTTTCTCTCTACTATTATACAGATTTGTAGATCTACATATATGATTTGTTAGTTTCCATAGCAAACATATGTATTTGGCTCATTGATAGTGACAACAGTATACAATAGTTAACATCAGATTGTGACAACACATTACAATCATCAATATGAGGATTTTGATTCCTAGCATGATTAGATCTGTTTCATGGATATCATTATTGTTTTGCTGCATAGATAAAGCTATGGATCATTATACTTTCTTTTGTTGCATCATTTGATGACGATCTAAGAAGAAGAATATTTGCAAGAGTTTTTCCCTAGTCTTAAACCAATCTTAATGTCTCTATATGTGTGTATGCTAAGTACTACAAAAATGATAAATATAAGAATAGAAATTTTACTTTAAATTTTTTTTTATTCAAATTAGAATC
>APFE030769597.1:72898-87211 GCA_000404065.3 Pinus taeda | reverse complement strand
TATAAAAATAAGGTTTTCTCTACAATAAAAATTATGAGATTTAGTGTCTTATAATACTAATAAAGCTTATTAAATAACTATTTATCACATGTTTAAAGAAATATGTATACAAATGAATTTATGCCTTGGCATCCATGGAATATTGGGAAGAGAATATAATGAAGACCACTAAAAGAGTATTAAGAGGAATAAGCTTATGTATCACATGTTTAAAGAAATATATATACAAATGAATTTATCTCTTGGCATCCATGGAAGATTGGGAAGAGAATATAACGAAGACCACTAAAAGAGTATTAAGAGGAACAAGCCTAGAGGGTAAGGAATTTAGAGCCCTTTCATTACAAAATTTATTTTATGCATGTTGTGGCCACAACCACCACCCTATTAAAATTTGCCCTAGTAGCAAATTTGAATGGGTCCCCTAGAAGTTGATCTTGCACTCCTCTGAATGATCTATTTCATCCCAAGGATTTTAACTCTTTGGAAAGTCAAATATTCAAATTCTAAATGGACAAGGCCCCCTTAATAAATCTTTGCTGCATAGTTCATTCGTAACCCAACATAGTCCTTTATTCAGTCCCTTCATCAGGGGTTTCAATCCTCATAAGTATTCATGGTACATTTATGCCCGCACATATAATTTCCCCTACCTTTACTAGGGTCATTCATGTATTTAACATGCAAAACCATCTATCGCATCTTCATCTTCCTTTTTTAACTCTTCACAAGGGAGATGCTTCACAAAACATGTTTGACTTACCCATTTATCACTTATCGCATGTCGCCTTGATCAAGGGCAAAGGTTTGTTTATCATGAATAATTACGATGCGATTAAGTCATCAATCACATCGCATATCACAATTGGAAAGACCCAAGGGTTATTTGTAATGCAACCACAATGCACTAGACCCACCATGTTATTAAATACAACCTATAAATATATCGGTTCTGGCCAAATCACAAATCGCTATCGGCAAGGTCCTAGGCCTATAAAGATTACGATATGTGATTTGGCAGACCCACTGATCTTATTAAATAGAATATATATGTCATTGGGTCCTCCTCCCCATCGCTAAATCACCATCGGTGAGGTCGAGTGCTTATGCATAAGGTCCAATTCTATGAAGCAGACCCACTGATAACTATGCATCCCGGCTTATAAATTTTGAAATCCGGCCTTGTGGTCAAATGCAGTCTTCTCCGTGTATTCCTATGTTTTCTATGAAATGTCATGATCTGGGTTCTTGAATGAAATCTGGTAGGGATGATATGGCATGTGATTTCCCATGGAGATGTGCAATTGCGACTCAATCACAACACGACATTGGCTAAGTCAGGGGCCGATTCTTTCACACTCACTCCTTTTGATTGCATTGTGCCTTATCATTTAAAGTTTCAATAATGACGAGAGTTGTTCTTGGGTGTTTTATCATATTTTCATAATCACTACTAATATGAATTATCTCTTGAAGTTATTGTGCTTGATTCTTTGCAAAGTATTGACTCTCCTTCGGAAGAAATTCCTGAGGGTTCCCATTCTAAAAGCAATCCCTAGCCTGATTTGAAAAATCCTAATGAAGAAACCCTCAACTAGAACCTACCTATCCATAATATGTCTAACGTTCCACCTCCTAGTGGGAATCAACCTTTACTTCCTCCTCCAGGTTGAATCAACCTCCACCGCTTCCTCCAGGTGGTAATCAACCTCCACCTCTTCCGAGAGTGCTCCCTCCTTGGCTTGCACAAGATGCCGTAGAGGTACCTGGACATCAGCATGCCTTACACAAAAATGCAAAAAGAGTACTACCCAAATTCGACCCTGAGTGGGGAGACACTGCAGATAACCATATTCACTCTTTCTTCCTAGCTGTGCACATGTTAGGGGTTGCCGATGAGGATGTGGTATATCACTTGTTCCCTTTTACTTTGATTGATTTGGCTTCCCCATGGTACTTTAGTTTTAGAATATGATCGATTACCTCATGGGGTGCCTTTCAGCAGGCCTTCTTAGACAAGTTCGACGATGAAAAAACACCTGTGGCCTTAGTTTTAGAGCTATCCCATTTGAAAATGGACACCAAAGAAAGGGTCAATGATTTTAACTTCTCGTTCAATACTTTGTTCAACATAATCCCAAGTACTGCTAGACCTACTGATGAGGTACTCATGGAATTCTGCATCTCTACTCTCCCTGTCCCTACTACGATGTGGGTCAAGAGAAGTAATGCACAAACCTTACAAGGTGCTATCGAGGAAGCAATAAAAGTTGAGAATGAAATGATCAGTCTCACGATATGTCATCATATGACTAAAGGAAAGAAAGCCTCTCAGTCATCCAAGAAGAGTAGTGGAAGTGATAACAAAGTGGCTGTGGGCAAAGAGAGGGACACCACATATGTGGAAGGTTTGCATCGAATTATTAAGAAATTGACCAACATGGTCATTGATATGAAAAGAAATTTTGGAGAGGGTACTAGTGGGAATGTAGGATATTATAACAATAGAAGACCTTTTGAGCCTTTTTATCATAAAAAGATAGAGGGTGGTCATGGTCAACTTGCATTGCCTACCCCACCCAATGAAGGGGGTTTAAATATGGAAGAGTTGGCTCTTATTGGATTGCTCCTTAATAAAGAAGAACCTATAATGGAGCTGGAGCAAGAACAAGAAAATGAGGGAGAATACCAAGTAGAAGAACCATTGGACGAAGAATCTCAAATCAATGTACTGTGGGATTTCTAAACAAATGAGAATGGTGATGATGAAGGAGATATTATGGAGGAAGTCAGCGCGAATGAAATCCACACATGAAGTAAAGGGCCACTCGCAGGTGTGATGAAGCCTATAGATGAGACTAAGAGATATGTCCACCTTGTGAAGGCACCTGCTCCCAAAGTTCCTGTTGAGAAGAGTAGACCCAGTGGTCAATCCAAAAATGCCCCTATTGCAAACCCTCCAAAGAAGGAAAATTCATCTCCCACTGTAACAAAGGCTACTCAAGATGGTAAACCCCCACCTAAGAATGGCCAAATCAGTATGTTTACTTTGCCCTATCCTATTTATAACATTTATTACAATATTGTGGATGATCTTAAGAAATCTAGGGCTAATATCACATACTTTGATTTTCTGAAATTAATGCAGCAAAGGGATTTGCTATTGAAATCTATGAATGAGAGAAATTCCAAAACTCCCACCGTCCCAAGCAGCCAAACCAATAAGTCAGTTTCCAAACCTATCAACACCTCCATTGCAGCTGAAATGCCATCGCTATGGAAGCTATCCAAAACCCCAAGATGTCAGTGCCGCCATGATAGGGAGAAAATCAAAATCCATGACCCCACCTTTCCTTACCACATTTGAAATCCTCAACATGAACATACAAAATTTCCTCATATATTCCGATGCCTCGTCCACTGTGATGCTTTATGTTGTTGCTGAAAGACTACATGCAATACATGAGAAAAATGGGACTCGAATTATGCAATTGGATAGGACAAATGTGAAAGTAATTGGAGAATTGATAGATGTGTTGATTCAGATGGCTGTTAAACCACAGTACACACAAATCATTGATATAGTGATAGTCGATATACCCGAGGCCTATGGAATGGTGCTTAGTAGGGATTGGTCAGCAAAACTCAATGGATATTTCTCAACTGATTGGTCCCACCTCTCACTGTCTCAGAAGGGAAAAGATGATATGCTAAGAGTTGATCGAGAAAGATACAGGAACTATGTGGTAACAGAACTAAATGGTCTCAATCAACCTGTAATGTTTACCAACTCCATCCTTGGGAACTATAGTTTCAAATTTTATGCTACAGAAACCTGTTTTAGAGAATTCCATGCAGGAACAGTTGAAGAAACTTTGACATACACACAATTGGAAGTTCCCTCCCATAATCCAACTGATAAACTATCCTGTATTATAGTAGATGATAGGAATAGTCTCTTAGATAGTGGTTCAATTGATGTAACATTAGATTCTATGTTATGGACACTCTATTTTGATGGTTCTAACTGCCTTGAAGGTGTAGGTGCTGGGAGCATTCTCATAAACCCACAAGGGAACCAACATTGGGTGGCCAACCAGTTGGAGTTTGCATGCACCAACAATACAACAGAATATAGAGGCTTCTTGCAAGGCCTAAAGAAAGCCATTGATCTGAATGTAAAAAATATTAAAGCTTTTGGTGACTCACAGATAATCGTGGATTGGGTAAGGAAAAGGATACATTGCAATTCACCACACCTGTAAGGTACCAGCATGAGTTATGGAACTTAATTGATAGTTTTGATTCTTTTAATATCACATATATACCTCGAGAGAAAAAACCAAAATGTTGATCTAATGGCTAGTATGGCTGCTAAACTTTCGCCTGATTTTAGATTAAAGAAGAACAAATGTTATGTCAAATTGATTTTTATACCACCCATGCCTGATAACATCTCAAATTCGCAAGTGTTCGAAGATGACAAGCTTATGAGTGGGAGTAAAGAGGAGGCTAAGCCCTACCAATGGCAGCTTCAAAAGATGCATCCAGGCCTAGGACCGTTGGTGAAGAAAGAGTTTAACAAAACATTGGATGCCAAAATCATCTCTATGTTCATGCACACCCCCTGGTTAGCCAATCTCGTGCGAGTAAGAAAGAAAATTGGGAACATCAGGCTACGTATCGATTTGAGAAACCTGAACCAAGCATCCCAGAAAGATAGCTATCCTGTCCCTCCTATAGAACACATTCTACAGTGCGTTTCTATGTCTAAAATGTTGTCGCTATTAGATGTGTTTTCAAGATATAATGGAGATCACTTAAGACAACATTCCAACACTTATGGCTGAGCCAATTCCAAGTCGAGGAAAAAATTGGTAAAGGAACTTACAGATTTAAAACTTTGCAGGGAGAAATTGAAAAACTCCCTATTAATGGCTAGCATTTGAAGAGATACTTCCAGTAGCCACCACATGGTGGTTACCTCTT
This sequence comes from Pinus taeda, assembly GCA_000404065.3. Lineage (NCBI taxonomy): Eukaryota > Viridiplantae > Streptophyta > Pinopsida > Pinales > Pinaceae > Pinus > Pinus taeda. The sequence continues at coordinate 82,222 of APFE030769597.1, read as the reverse complement.
GAGTATATTAGAGTTCATTTCATTTTTCTATTAGTTTATTTATATTTCTATCTTTTCCTTTTGGTTCTACAAAGCTTTATTTTCCTGTTGTTTTGAGTTACAATCCTTTTTCAGCCAATTGATTGTGGCCCTCCCATCCTATTCTCACTCCTCTTAGATTTTCCCTCATGTGCAGCCTCCAGCTTTTCCCTTCCTCACTAACCTGCTGATGATTCCGATGTTTCTGAATCCATCATTACCTTGAAAATTAAACAAAGTTCTTATCAGCCCATGAGAACTTCAAAATAAGCTATAGAATTCAAACCAAGCCACTCTTTGGCATCTGTTGAGAACTGGGTAATCTGTTGATAACTTAGATATCTGGAGCATGTAGGGGAATCTTTATAAAATAAGAATGTGTAACTACAGCTGGATTGGAATGGAGGGATGTCGCACTTTGAATAACTCCCACTCAGACCTAGCATATACTTGCCTGTAAGGTTTATAGTAATTCTCCACTGGTCCCATCCACCACACTAAATTTTCCAATACTTGTTATCCACAAGTAAACCTCCTTTCATGGGAAAAAATCACTGTCATATACTTGTGGCAAATCTAATTGTGCTCTAGTCCTTGCGCTTGAAATTGGAAGGAGTTATTTAAAAAAAATAAAATGAAATGTCAGGTCCTTGTGCCAAACTGGAAGGACAGGTTGTTTGGGAAGCTGGTTAGAGTAAGGACTATTTCCGGGCTCAGAGTACCGATTGATACAACAATCCCAACCTTGCTTAAGTAGTTTAAAAATATGGCAATATCCATGACTGCACCCCTCTCAATCCTATGAAAATACAACACTGAAATTCTTATATAAAGTGCAGACTAACATATTGTATCAAGTTTGATGAACAATGAAGAGTTGAGGTACACACCTAAACATGTATGGAAAGACTAGTGATGGCCCCAGAAGGATTTTTTAAAGTGGGAAATAGGTAAAGGGAGGTCAATAAACCCCACAATAATACCATTGGAGAATGCTTGTCAAAATCCTATCAGTAACTAAAAGTTATTTGTCTCTATCCCACTTGAAGCAATTAATGTTGAAGCGGAACCCATGCCTTTTCATTTGTACAGTTTTCACTTCAAGTTTATCTTAACACCCTAATGTTTTACTCATCTGAGGTTTATTTGGAAATAGAGATAACTGGTTTGCCCAATGGTTCGCCATTTGTTGTGGCCACAACCACCACCCTATTAAAATTTTCCCTAGTACCAATTTTGAATGGGTCCCCTATAAGTTGATCTTGCACTCCTCCAAATGATCTATTTCATCCCAAGGATTTTAACTCTTTGGAAAGCCAAATATTCAAATTCTAAGTGGACAAGGCCCCCTTAATAAATGTTTGTTGCATAGTTCATTCGTAACCCAACCTAGCCCTTTATTTAATCCCTTCATCAAGGGTTTCAATCCTCATAAGTATTCATGGTACATTTATTCCCACACATATAATCGCCCCTACCTTTACTAGGGTCGTTCGTGAATCTAACACGCAAAACCTTCTATCAAATCTTCATCTCCCTTTTCTAACTCTTCACAAGGGAAAGGGTTCACAAAACACATTTGAATTACCCATTTATCATTTATAACATGTCACCTTGATCAAGGGCAAAGGATTGTTTATCATGGATAATTGCGATGCGATTAAATCCTCAATCGCATCACATATCGCAACCGGCAAGACCCAAGGGTTATTCATAATGCAACTGCAATGCACTAGACCCACCTCGTTATTAAATACAACCTATATATATAGGGTCCGGCCAAATTGCAAATCGCTGTCAGCGAGGTCCTAGGCTTGCACACATTACGATATGCGATTTGGTGGACCCGCTGTTATAGCTCCAAATCTCACTCTTGATATTTGTGATGCTACATTTATGGCCTAGGGCAACCCCTCCTTCCAAACTTGGTCCAAATAGTTAGAAAATAGTGTTTTACTCCTTGTACGCGACATTGACTTGAGCTAAACATGTGTGTACGTGGGTTAGTTTATACCCAACCCACGTATATGCCTTAAAACACTTAAAAAAATTAAATCACCTTAATTTCAGGTGAAGATCATGGGTTTTACCTGTTGATTACCTATTAGTGCTCGTGGCCCAACTGTTCCCAACAATTTCCCAAGTAAAATACTACGTTGGGAGAAGTGTAAAAAGGCTTCAATGGGAAGGTCTAAAGGAGGAGAGAAGAGAGAGAATCACTCTGCTAAGATTATCCCTCATCAAGTCTGAAGATCTGTGTGCTTCCAGCACTCCCCCTACTATAAGAAATCCTTGTTTCCTTGAGTTATGATGTCATTTCACTAATTGAGATATCCTTGTGTGAGTCATTGAAGGAGCGTTTTGAAGACTTGGGATTGGACGGACCCGGAGGACGGTTTTGCTTGGAGCCAACAAGAGGAAGATTCAGGTGATATCATTCCTTGCTTTGTTTTATTTCTCTGCAATAAAGAAACATTTGTCTTGTTCACGAAATCAATATTCTTTATGCATATGATGTTATTGTTATGATTTACATATAAATAATTGTTTCAATGTATAACTAACCATGTTTCAATAAGTTATGAAGTTGCTTTCTATATGATACTTTGCCTATATATAGATATGTTTCTTTGAATTGGCTATTTTGCAGGTTGAAGGATCAAGAGAAAGTCCAAGAGGGTTTGGACCTTGGCTAGATCTACCCGAAATGAAGGACCCCCAAGTCCACTTCTCTTCACATAGTTTTCTTATTTAAGTATCATGGATGTGTGGAATGCTTGATTTTTATTGTAGTTAACCACCACTCTGCTAGGGTGTTGACCCAAAACCCGAGGGGATTTAGTCCCTCAACACCTATCGATATTATTAAACAGAATATATATGTTATTGGGTCTGCCTCCCCATCACTAAATTGCTATCGGCGAGGTTGAGTGCTTATGCATAAGGTCCAATTCTATGAAGCGGACCCATTGATAACTATGCGTTCGAGCTTATAAATTTTGAAATCCGGCCTTGTGGTCAAATGCGGTCTTTTCAATGTATTCCTATGTTTTCTATGAAATACCATGATCCGGGTTCTCGAAGGAAATCTGGTAGGGGTGATATGGCACATGATTTCCCATGGAGATGTGCGATTGTGACCCGTTCACAACATGGCATTAGCTAAGATAGGGGCTAATTCTTTCACACTCGCTCCTTTTGATTTCATTACGCCTTATTATTTAAAGTTTCAATAATGACGAGAGATCTTCTTGGGCATTTTATCATATTTTCATAATCACTGGTAATATGAATTATCTGTGCAGGCGAATTTGAGTCGATCTAATAGTAGATAAAGGCAATGTATGTCAATATGACACCTCTACACCCCCGGTGTCAATACTGCAAAATTGTAGTCTGTAGAAAGGGAGATGAATCGCCACAATGCATAATTGAGGCACGATTTGTGTCGAAAGGGAAGCACAACGCTGATCCACCAAGATGTCACTTCCTCCAAATGAACCTCAAGGCATGCCAGATATGGGATGATGAGTGAGGCATCTTCAGTTTCCTTCGAGCAATGATAGGGAATAATAGCCATCCCACAAAAGTGCAACGAAATGATACACATTCATTCTTTGTCCCTTCCCCGGGAAGTAGAATGCTCTAGTAAAGATGACTTCGACATGTCAACAGCCTCATGGATAGTTCTCCTATGTATGTTCATCTCTGTGTAATGTAAAGAAAGGAGGTGAAAAGTCAGTAAGGGGAGGGTCATTTTGAGTTGTATAAGTATTAACTCCAGATAGGAGAGAAGGTCTTTTTCATTTGGTAGAACAACTTTTGTTTATTGTGAGTAAGGAAGATTGTTTGGTTCAGAGAAGGAGACTTTCTCAGATTGATTTTCCTCTTCTTTATATGTTAATAATCAGGATGTTGTTGAGAGAATAAATATGAATGTGATTTGTATTTGTTCCCATTGATGACTTATAGTTTATGATTATCTTTGGTTGTTTGAATGTGATTCCTTGTCATAGTTATTTCATGAGCAGTCCCTGGTTTGAAACTATGTTAAACATCAGTTGCGAGCTTTAATTTCATGAAAGGAATGTGTATTCCTATATGAGTGGTTGGATTGCAATTTCGAATTGATGCAACCTTGTTCTTACGTGAACTAGTAATTGATTCATTTAGACTTGGGATTCATATATGATGTTTAACTTCTCTTTGTCATGCTCCTGCAGGATAGATTAGGATAGTTAGGACATTGACTAGAGTAGTTAGAAGAAGTATAGATAGGATTTAATACATAGTGGTTAGATGTTTTCATTTTATTGATTTAATTGAAGCCTTCTTCTCAAAAGCCATCTTTCAACTCATTTAATAGTTTACAAGGTCCCTTAAAACCTGTTGGAACTAGCCATTCCAAATGAAAGCAGCTCTAATTCGGGCTTGCGATTGGGTTAGTTCCCCTTGTTGGTATAGCAGAAATTTTCCATGTCAACAACACCATTGTGAATAGTTTTTCTTGTAATAAGATATCTTTTCTTCTCTCGCTAGCATTTTACTTGTTTACATTTGATATTATTTATATCTGTTTATCTCACTTGAATCTTCGAGTAAATCAGAAGAGATTTAACCTTGTTTAAAGAAGTTTGATTATTTTTTCTCCATAATGGAATAGGGAAATTATATTTTCCTATCTCATATGCTTGTTACTCTAGGTTTTCATCCCCATCTTTATGTTTTTCTAACTTAAAAATTGCTTATTAGACTTCAAATTCAACATGAGTGAAATTGTGAATTATGAGTGAAATAATGGAAAGTGAGTAGTAATTACCATATAAAAATCCCCATCAATTATTATTATGATATAAATTTTATTACTTTTTCTTTCTCCTTTGAACTTTCTTTTCACCGAAAACTCCCTCCATGGAGAAGATAAGTTTTTTTTTTTAATTAAGGTTCTAATTATATTTATTTCTAAGTGGCTTTCTTCTTCCATTGATTTTATCTTATTACTTCAAATCATTGGTAGCATCTTCATCTCAACATATTTTAATGTTTCATTGTTGCATATTTATTTGTAACAATATAACAACACACGTATTATCAAAACCTAGTATTTCCATATGTAACTCATTTTTTGTTGCCACTGATCATATTCTACTATTCTCATCTTTGTATCTCTTTATCCATCATTGTGTCATCATAATTCTAAGTATTCCCTGACGTACTTATAAAATTATCCATCACTAACTTGATCCATGTCTCGTTGAATATAATGTAACTACATTCCCTTGTAGCCTACATAAATGCACGTAGTATAGTTAGCCTCTCGCACTTGACATTACATAACATAGAGTTTTTTACTTCCAATGTTCCATCACCCCTTAACTTAATAAACTAGACAATTTCCCTCTACCTTCAAGATCACAGTATTTTAGAGATGTAGCTTTATTAGTCACTCTTTAACTAGCATCCCTCACACTATGTACACCACATGTTTTTGCAACTTCATCTTCACTAGTTGACTTAATATATGTTATCTTCTATCAACAACATATTTAATTCAATTCAACATTATCATTCCTTTCAACACTTCATATCACATGCTCTATTGACTCAACTCTTTACAATCTTCTCATGCTTCTTGATTTTATTCCATCTCATTATGTTCAAGTGATTTCACATTTCCATTGAATCTTCATATGGGTTCATCACCATAATGTTGTCTTCTTATCTTCTTCTTATGTTAAAATTTCTTCTCTTATTTCAATATTGTGGTTAGCTTTGATACTAAATTTTGTAAAGGAGAGGCTACATCATTCAGAGTTCATAAAAAACTCAATTCTAAGGAATTCCACATGTGACAACTTTCTCTAATGACTTTGATAATACAAATGTATACATATTCTTAGCCTGTTACTACATAATTTATGAACAATCATACATAAACTTGTGATTTTATGAACTTTCATTTTCTATATTAGTGTGATAAGATCCTCACAAAAGAAAATTATCCTCAATACAAAAATTATCATATTCATAACAATTCCCATATCAAAATACATGTTAAATAATACAAGGGCATGATTTACATCTCTACCATAGGGATCATATTGTTAATATTATTTTACATAATTACATAATGAAATTCATATGGCTAGAAATTCTCACCCTCTATTCTACCTCAACTTACTCTCTGTTTATCATTAAACCATACTAACCAATATTCATGGAACACATTTCCTTCATCCTTACTGTGCAAAAATTACATTAACCAAGTGCCTTCACATTTTATAATTATGCTACAATTTAATCCCGTGCCCCTTTAATTTGTAACATCTTTGCAATATTGATTCTCTTTGTATTTGCCTCCTTAATTATTCACCTTGTCTATTGTAGCTTTTGACTTTCCATTCGTTTATGCGATTTGAACCTCATCTCCTTATAACATCTCTCATCTTATCATTCTTCATCACAAAAGATGGAATTTAATATGAAAATGTATGCAAATGAAGTTAGCAATTTGTCAAAGTAGAGATGAAATCCCATCTTAACTTTATTAAAGACGACATTTGTAAATAATTACTCTTCTTCATACATTGTGTAAAGGAAACTAAGAATAATGTTATGCAACCAGCTCACAAAATAAAATAAAAGATAGATCAACAACTTAAAAATTAGCTTCTTTGAGGGGGAAACTTGCTTTACATTACATAAATGGATAATTCTTGGATGATACAAATGAAAAGATCTCCTTGGTATATATGTGAGTCTAAGAGGTCACAATATAATCAAATCCTACATAACAATAATGATGTAATGACACAACAATAACAATATTGGGCTTCTATGGGGCTCAACAATAACAACATGGGGGATACATGGGCACAAAAATAACAATAATGGGCTACACTAACAATAACAATAAGGGGAATACACTAGAATTATAGGGACCTAAAATGTTCCTCCCCTTCAAAAAAGTGTTGTCCTCAATGCTTGAGTAGTTATGGATGCTTCTGTATAAAATTCTCATCCTCCGATGTGGAATATTCAACATGTAAGTTCTTCCACTTAATGAGATACTTTGAAATTAATCGATTCCGTAGTTGTCAGGTTCTTGATTCTATGACTTCTTTAGGCTAAAATATTATTTTTCCTTCTCCATCAAGTTTTGGCAACACTGTTTTAACTGGGATCTTGTCACCAGTAACCTTCTTTAAGCATGAAACATAGAAAATTGGGTGTACTCAAGAAGATGTAGGAAACTCCAATTTGTATGCCATAGTACCAATATTTTGCAACACCTTGTAAGGACCATAGTACCAATATTTTGCAACACCTTGTAAGGACCATAGTACTTAGGTGATTATTGATTATCCTTCATAGCTTGCTTGAGGGACATTTGTTTGTATGGTTGTAGCCATAAAAATATTCAGTCACCTACATCAAAACTTATTTCATTATGATGATGTTCTTCCTGTTGTTTCATTTGATTCTACGATAGAGTGAGGTTACCCTTTAAGAGTTGGAGAACTTGTTGTCGGTGGTCGATGTGATCTTCCACTACTTGAACCTTAGAATTTTCACTTAAAGAAGATGTGATGGATGGTGGATGATATCCATAAAGTGCCATAAATGGGGTAATTTTTTCTGCAGTATGGAAGGAAGTGTTATAACAACATTTAGTTAGAGGTAACCACTTCACCCATTGCGTTTGTTTATCAAATATAAAGTGACAAAGACATTCTTCCAAAGTTTTGTTCACTATCTCTATTTTCCCATTAGACTGAGGATGATAAGATGAGCTATGAGCTAATTGAGTACCAAGATAAAAAATTAATTTTGTCCAAAAATTTCTAGCGAAAATGGGATCTATGTCATTTACAATAATATTTTGGTTTCCATGTAGCTTTTGAATTATTTCCATAAATGCAGTAGCAACTGTACTAGATTTAAAAGAATGGCATAATGCACAAAAATGTGCATACTTGGTAAGTCTATCAACTACCACCATGATGAAACTCTTTCCTTGAGACTTGGGTAAACCTACGATAAAATCCATTGAGACATTCTCCCAACATTGACTTGCAATGGCAAAAGGTTGTAACAGACCCAGGGTGTTAATTGTCTCAACTTTATTTTGTTGGAAAACTGAACATTGTACCATAAAATTTTGAATATCAGATTGAATGCCATCCTAAAAAATTCCTTCTTCACCCCATGGTAAGTTTAAGTATTGAGGGCCCACAGGGCTTTGGATTAACGGTGAATGGGTGCGCTGTTAAGGCACTCCTTGCGATAGGTTACCGGTTCAAATCCCCCGTGGGTACTTAGAGTAGTCTTAACGTAGAAAAAAAAAAGTTTAAGTATTGAGGGATTTTCGCAGTGCATTATAATACATATCATTTTTTGGGATTCAACTGAGTAACATCCCCTAGCTCCCGAGGGACTAATCAGTGTTTTAGAAACTTCCCCACCTCACTTGTTGGATTTCTCACTTTAGATTCATCTAGATAGAACCTTTAGAACCCTTACTCTATAATTTACTCCATTCTTGTATCTCTAAGGGGATTTACCTCCATTTCTTCTCTTCTCCATTCCTATTTCCGGTCAACCTTCCTTTAATGAAGTCATTAGGGACAACATCCTTCCTTGCATGTAACAAAAAGAATGTCAGGAAAGGTATTCTTCCTATTCCCAATACAACACCTCCCCTTAAGAATCATTAGTATGTGATCACGGCTCAACTGAATGTAATGAAGGTTTCCTCAAGAAAGAATATTTTTAAGGAAATCACATGGAGGATAATGACCAAACTCCCAACATATGCATGGACTCCATCAAATCCATCTTGTTGGATGAGGAACTAAGGAGCCAAGTTAAATGTTGATGTCCAAAGTATTCTCCAATCTAGACCCCTTTTTTATCTCATTGTGGAAAGAGGAGGAGCATCAACTACATCCTAAATCACTAATTTTATGTTTAATTGGTTGATGCTAGTGGGATTGACTAGCAAGTATTTGTATTTTTAACTATATTGAAAAACTTTTGATTTTTTAAGATGAAAATAATGATATTACAACAAAAGAGGTGGTAGGACACAAATAATAATGTTTGCATTCTTTTTTTAATATATTGATACTAAGAATGTATAAATCACAAAAAAAATAGAAATATGTTTATCCATAAAGTCACTAAAAAAAATAGTGAAAAATATTTATTTATTGATTATTTCTGGTATTTAAAATTTAAATTTATTTAATCTTTATTCAGAATATGTTTAAATTGATAATATCCACCTAAATTTATAACCATTAT
>APFE030769597.1:44303-72408 GCA_000404065.3 Pinus taeda | reverse complement strand
GAATAGAATTTTCACTTTAACTTTTTTTTATTCAAATTAGAATAATCTTAGATCAAAAAATTATACTACTATTAAATTAATACATTATTAAAACACTCCATGGAAAAAAAATTAAAGTGATTCACTTATAACATAAAGTAATAATATTTGAAAGTATATCCATGTAACTTTTCAAATGAAAAGAGACCCATAAGAAGGAAAAGAGACTTCTAGATAGTATTTAAAAGTATATATATCCAGTTCTTTTCAAATGAAGAGACATGTATTCTATATCATGGGACAAAAATGAATTAATTATAATATAAAAGTGGTGTAAGGAAATAAAAGTAAATAATAAAAAGTAATTTTAATTTAATAAATTTGAATTTAAGAAAGTATTATAAAGATTATAAACATGATAATTATCAGAATAGTAATTTCACTTTAATTTTTTTTATTCAAATAGAAATCTCAGTGTTATAATTTTTGCCATCAAAATTCCTTGGAAAGAAATTTATAAGTAAAACTTTATTATACCATAAACTATGATTTTAAATATATTTTTTCAAAAATATAAATTTATTTATTATTTCAAAAGTATATATTATAAATTTTAACATTATATAGTATATGATTTGTTGATTTTATATTAATACTTTCGTTTGTTATAAATAGATAAAAGTGCATTTCCAATAGACCATTGAAGAAAACCAAGTCACAACACGAGCTCCATGCTAAAAAAGAACAATAAAAGAGATAGGATATGAAATAAAAGCATGCAAAAAGTAATTGTTTGTGTTTCATATTTAAATTCTACATATAAATTTTACCAAGAGAACATGGAAGGAACATATCTCTTTTTAAAAGCAAAACATTAATATTTTTATTAATTAAATTAAAAGCATATTTGAATTATTTAATTAATTTTAAATATATAATCATAAATGATTAATTGAGTTTAATTTTAATATTTAAGATGTATTATCCTCTTCATCTTTTTTATATAATGATCACAAAACATATTCTTAAGATTTCTTATCTATATAAATCTATTATTATATATAATAAAATTTTATAGTTTAAAATAATTATAATTTATGATTTAAATGTTTAAAGATAAAAATTTTGTTATATAAAAGAAAATGTTTGAATTATTAAACAAAAAATTTATAAGAATAAAGATTTTCTCTACCATGAAAATGATGAGAGTAAAGCTTATCAAATAACTATTTATCACATGTTTAAAGAAATATGTATACAAGTGCATTTATGGAAGATTGGGAAGAGAATATAATAAAGACCAGTGAAAGAATATTAATAAAGAGTAAGGAATTTGAAGCCCTTTACACCTTTATAAATAGGTTCTTCTTATAATATGATATCCTTTCTTCCCTTATTAGCATTTTACCGGTTTACATTTCATATTATTTATACTTATTTATCTTAGTTGAATCTTCAAGTAAATTAGAAGAGATTCTATCTTGTTTAAATATGGTTGATTAAATTTTTTCCATAATGGAATAGGGAAATTGTTTTTTCCTATCTCATGTGTTAGTTACTTGGGGTTATCATCCCCATATTTATGTTCTCCTATTGGGACGGGGTCCCTTGGGTCCAATTTTGACTAAGATATTGTAAAGTATTCACATTTTGAGGAGAGGAGCATGAGTAGTGTAGGTCACAAGGAGTCAAGGGGCTTTAGGAAGGTCAAAACCCCTTAGTTTTTGTATTGTTTTGAACTCCACCCATGACATTGTAATGGGAAAAATCATATAAAAGGGTGTCTTAGTGAGTCTAAGGCAATCAATTAGTAGAATGGGATTTGATATGTCTTGATTCTATAAAGGTACGATCTTTCTATATTTTTGGCAAAGGGAAGGCTCCTATAGCTGAGTGTGTGAGGACTTTGGTAAGTCCGCAACTGAGTGCGCAGGTCCCTGCAGCTGTGTGCATAGGATCTGGAAAGTTTGTATATTGAATATATGAAGTAATAAACAGTATTTGAAGAAATTTTGTGTTTGATTTATATACTTAATTGTTTGAGGTACTTACATGTAATTGAAAGCATTTTATCTATATTTTTGTATTTATTACTCTGCGAAGATCTAGATCTACTGTTATATGTTATTTGATGCATGATTAAACCCTTCCATGAAGTTCATAACTCTGTTTAATTGAAAATCACTTTAAGTTTGGGGATTTCAAGGATAAGGGTTCGCGAAGGTTAGATCAGGCCTAAAACTGAAGAAATGCTTTGACTCAACATCACATAGCCTTCTGGATGTAGAAACTTGGTTATAGCATCCACCAATATTGCTCCGAGTGAGACTGCAGCCTGCACTTACTAGGTTGTTGCCAAAAGGGTTGGTAGCATAGGGTTTTGTTTGTTAACACAACTAAACTCTGAACCTAGGTCCAAGCCCCATCAATCCAACAAATGGTTCCATTATCGGGACCAGGATCTATCTGAGGGATTTGTGATGTGGTGTAAGTGGATACTAATTAAGAATGAAATCGAGAAGTGGATAGATCGAAAGCTGCACGAGTTTGCAACTCAGGAGAATCGGAATTTGCGCTTCTTAAAAGACAAGCAGTTACATAGGTATCTCTACACAGAAGTACATGAGGTTTTATTTTTGACATTCCTTTGTGAATTACATGAGGTTTTATTTTTGACATTCCTTTGTGAATTACAAGAGTGGTTTTCCAAATTAGAAGATAGCGAACCTACTTGGAAGCACAACGATCTTATTATGTGGACTCCAAAATTGGTCAAACAGCTTGAAGGATCTAATTATAAGGTTGCAAGGGCCATTGATTACTGGATTGATAGTATCTTGGGTGGTTTCATCACTGAATTTGCAATAGATGCATCTATTTCTTATAGCAAAGCTCAATGCCAATTCTTTAAAGGTCCGAGAGGTAAGTACCTAAAATTAGTAAAGACCTAGATTAAAATGCTTTTGTGTGAAAAAGGGATTATGCCTTAACCTTAATGTTTATGAGAGGTCAGACTGGATATACATGAAGTGGAAAGTGATTTAGGGTAGATCTAGATAAATTCGCTAAAAGTGATACAACCCTTTATTGAGAGAGTTTAAAAATTAAGAAGTAGGTAGCCCTAGTATGCCCAGAGGTGCGAAGTAGTTAGTAGATCAGGGTACTTCTGTAATTCCACACCCATCAACTCCAACTTCACCTATGACTCATACACCTACACCTCCACTTCCACCTCCACCTCCACCTCCACTATTTAGTATGGTGAATACAATGAAAATCCATGTATTCAGGGGTTAGGGATCAAAGGATCCCGATCAGTTCTAGTTCATTGTAGAAGTTGTGTGGAAAGCGCAACAGGTTAATGATGATGACATGAAGAAAGCGCAATTGGTTACAGCTTTGCAGGAAAGAGCAGTTACTTGGTACATTAGATATAGTACAACTTATCTCATTGCTTCATTAGCTTGCATGAAGGATATGCTGAATGAAGTGTTTAGGAAGCCAAAGTCGCAAGCTCAATGTTGACTGAAATCAAGGAAATCAAGAAGAGGGTTAATGAGTCTGCGTGGGATAGAGATCAGTGACTAAAGTGCTTACTGAGGTAGGCTAATCTTCATATTTTGCATGAAAAATATAGGGACTATTACATAGCTTCACTATTGAATCACTTAAGACTGCCATTATCGTAGTAGAAGAATAGGTCTCGGGCTGAAGCGTTGGAAATCATGATGAAGCTAGAAGCTTCGCCGATCTAATATATGAATATAGGTGTTCAACATATACAGCCACATTTAGTGAGCCTGCATATGGAGTTGTAGGATTTGAAGAGGGGAAAGGAGGTTAAATCGGAAACCCACTCTGAAGTTTGGTGCACGAAGTGTAAGGTGGAAGGTGATCATAAAGATTAGTTCCCTTTATTCTAGGATTATATAGCTGTGGGAGTTCCTAACCCACTGAAGCCAGAATCTTCCACTTGATCAAGCACCGATGTAAGTGCCTAGTGTAGCATCTTCCAAGTATCAGGACAACACTCGACAAATAATTGTTCTCTATTATAGAAGTTTATAAAATCTCCAAAGAAACTCTTTTGTAACTTTTGTAAATTGGTTGGTCATGATGAAAGGAATTTCCGAAGCTATGAACTAATCATGGAAAAGACACCGATGTATATAATGTAGTTCGAAAACCATGCGCAGAACGATCAAGGCTTACCTATAGCTTGTGGAGGATTCCCAGGACGGGGAAGAGGATGATGAGGAGGATCTGGAAGAGGTCAAGGATAGATTATTTGTTACAATTGCAGAGAACAAGGACACTTTATGTGTAGCTATCAGAATCTAATGCACCCTTCTTGCCACTACTATTTTGAATTTGATCATGTTATAGAAGATTGCCCAATCTTAAGTGCGAATATGCAGGAGAAGAAGAACCAACAACCAATGCAAAACATTCATATGATGAGATCTGAGTCATGCAAAGACGATCCTAGTATCAACATAGTCACGTGAAGCGGTGTAGTGACTGGTGAAGACAAGGTCGAAGGAAAATGACCAGAATTGGATCTACGATTTTGAAAATTTGGTGAGAAGAATGTTGGATTTAATCTACATAGAGGAAAAGAGACATTCATGGAGGCAAGAAAAAGTTTTATGGATCCAGGTGCTTCTACGTCTAAGAATCAAATGTCACTAGTTCCAAAAAAGGAGAAACTTGAAGAAGTTACTGCAACACAAGACTCAGATCCCATGGTGTTAAGATATTTCTGTGGATATGTATGAAGTTATTATGGGATTAGAAGACAGTAGAAGGAATACAAGAGATGATAGATAACTTTGTCAGGAAGGATATGTTGTTACCAGAATAGCGTGTGGTTAATAAGGTGAACCGAATTAAGAAGAGAACTAGTAGGGATATGTGTTGACAATGTAGATTGGTGATTTTGAAATGGACCAGGTAATCCTAGACTTGCACTCTGATGCTAACATACCGTTGAAGAAAACTTGGGAACGTATGGGAAAGCCTAAGTTACAGTGGTCGCCAATTCAGCTGTGCATTGAAAATCAACAAAAGATAATTCCAAAGGGCTGCCTACATGGAGTAAATGTAGATATTGAAGGCGCAAGAGCAATGCCATATTTTGAAGTTATAGAGATAGTAGATGATAGTAATCCATACCCAATGTTTCTCAAGATTTATTTGGCCTTTCACATGAATGCAATCATTAAATTAAAGAAGTGGAGCATGGTATTTGAAAATAATGAGCTTCGAGTAATTGTTCTATTGGATCCAACAAAAGGTGCAGGATACATAGAACCAAACCATGATTACTATGAGGATGAAGACATTGATCACATATATGAGTTAATTGTGACAAATGAAGATTGGATCAATCCTTCTGTGGACGGAAGGATCAGCTGGGAGAAGGCTAGATTCTGATGAAGAGTTAGAAAACTGGTAAAATCAGTTGCATGAGGTCTTTACGTTGCGATGTAATTGACTTACAAAATTTTTACATTGTATATCTACTAAGGTATGTAAGTTACCCTATTATGATGGATTATATTATGTCAATATGTTTCTTGACCATTTTTAAAGGAACGTACCAGAGGAACATTGGTTACAAGCCTTTGATCTCGCATTAAGAGCTACACCTGCTTAATGGTTGGGTACATACAAGGATAATCTTGTTGACTAGAAGGAATATCATAGAATGATGCGATTAATATTTGGCTACGCAAACACCTAAATCACTGAAAAGTACATAGGAAAGGATGATCTGCACAAAAATATACCTTGATGGACTAAGGCATGGGTTGATGTCCCTCAAGTAGAGTATGTGGACATCTTTATTCACACCCTTGACGTTATCCCAAAGAACTCGTATTTAGAGATGGATCTACGACACAAGATTGCTAATTGAGGTAAGATGAAGGAGAGTTTCTTGTTGACATTCAATTTTGAAGATGGGTTCGAGCACATTGATGAAGTGCTTTGGGAGATTAAAGAAGAAATTTTCTAAATACCCGTAGAACCTATCACTTGGATACAACCTGACTGGAGTACACAACTACAACATTCTTTAGAATGTTACATTGTTACTATCGAGGAAAGTGACCAACATCAATGGAATATTAGTATCTTTGAGTCAGAGGGACAACATGAAGTTAGTGGAACTACTCCAGAGATCCTTAATATCTCTCAACCAGTGCACATAAAACAGGTAAATATTGGCTCAGAAGCAGAACCGAAATTTGCCAACATTGGCAACTATTTGGATGAAGACACAATGTACAAGGTCGCTGAATTATTACATGAATACATGATTTATTTCTAACTAAGTTCTTTGACTTGAAAGGGATAGTAGGATATTTGGGTATGATGAAGACCAATCTAAAACCAGATGTGAAGTTGCACACTAGGAATAATTGAGCCTATAGAAGAATCTAAATGGGTTAGTCCTATGGTGGTCCAAGAGAAGAAAATAAAGGGTGATATCAGTGTCTGCATAGATATGTGGAAGTTAAATGATGCATGCATACATGATCCATTCCCTACGTTGTTTACATAAGAAGTTCTCGAAAATGTTGGCGGATAGGAAGTGTATTCATTTACAGATGAATTTTTGGGATATCACCAAATTAATATTGAGCTGAAGGATAGAAGCAAGACTACCTTCACTATAGAATGGGGATCTTTCCAACATAAAGTTATTCCATTTAGACTAAAGAATGATCCTGTGATCTTCTTAAGGGTGGAAGTCACAACATTCAAGGAATTCACTAAACAATTCTTGGAAATCTACTTCGATGATTGGATAGTGCTTAGGATAGTCAAGAAGCATGTCTCTAGTCTGCACCTGATGTTGGATACATGTAGAAAGTATCAGATCTCCTTGAACTTGAAGAAATGCATTTTTTTTGTACCTTATGGAATACTTTTGGGACATGTTGTCTGTAAGTAGGGATTGATGGTAGACCCCGCTAAGATTGTTGTAATTATCAATTTGGAGCCCCCTCGAAATGTAAAACAACTATGTGTGACTTTGGGACATATGGGGTACTGCAGGAAGTTTATTAAGGTGTATGTGCAAATTATTGTGCCCATAGAGATGTTGTTAAAGAAGGATGCTACGTTTTGCTGGGACAATGGCTGTCAAAAGAGCTTGGACACTCTGAAGGAAAATATTGTTACGATGCTAATCCTAGTATTCCTGGATTGGAAGAAATAATTTCATGTGCATGTAGATGCATATTACATGGCATTGGGAGTCGCCTTAACTCAACGAGGGGTAGGCGATATTGATCAGTTGATTGATTTCTCTAGTGGAAAACTATCTAAGGCCAAGAAGAACTATTCTACCACAGAGCTTGAAGGATTGGCCATGGTTTATGCACTACAGAAATTGAGGCATTATCTACTAGGTGCGCACTTTAAAATGTACATGGATCACTTTGCCTTGAATTACATTGTCAATAAGCTTGTGTTTGGGGGGTGGGAGAATCTATAGATGGTTACTTCTTTTACAGGAATATGATTTTGAAGTGATAGTGAATCCTGAGAGACTGAATGCTAGACTGGATCACCTCTTTCGGATCGAGAATGGTGAAGATCCTACTAACATTGATGAAGGGTTTCCTGAGGCACAACTCTTTGCTGTCAAACTTGCGGTTGAGCATTTTACAGACATTATTATTTCTTTATCTACTAGCGTAGCTCCTGAAGGTTATATGACACAATAAAAGAAGCAATTAGTTGTCTAGGCTATAGATTTTTATGTGATTGTAGGTAAATTATATAAGATGGGATCGGATGAATTTCTACATTGATATGTGCCTAAATATGAAAGACACAGTATTCTAGCTAAAGAACATGGTGGTGTCGTTGGAGGGTACTATGCAGGAAAGGAAACCACGCAGAAGATCCTCCAAGTAGGATTATGGTGGCCTACAGTACATAAAAATTCCAAGGAATATTGTAGCACGTACAATGTGTGTCAAAGAACCAGTAGGTCATCACGAAGGGATGAACTACCATTAAATCCACAAGTCACACTACAAGGATTTTATAAATGGGCAATTGAATTTGTTGGACCTATTTAGCCACTAGGAAAGAAGATGAGAGCACGTTATATTATCATTGTGACAGAGTACTTAAACAAATGGGCCAAGGCACAACTTGTCAAGGATTGCAGTGCGGAAACTACTGCAAAGTTCATATTCGAGTTTATTCTATCAAGGTTTGGATGCTTGAAGCTTCTGATGAGCAACCAAGGTTCACACTTTTTGAACGAGACAGTCGTAGCTTTAACAAAGGATTTCATATGTGCCATCAGAAGAGTATGTCATACCATCCCCAGGTGAATGGAACTTTCAAGGCTTTCAACAAGATCATGGATAATTACCTCACAAAGGTCTGCAATGTTAATAGGAATGATTGTGATGTGTAGATACCAGTAGTTTTATGGGCATATAGGATGACCTGTAAGAAATTGACTTGGAAAATACCACTCTGACTACTTTATGGAAAAGAAGCAATGATGCTGATGGAATACATAGTGCCTAGCCTAACGATCACCATGGTAATCGAGATGTAATATCACGATGTAATGGAGGAATTCCTAGCACAACTACTTGCATTAGAGGAAGACCAATTTTTGGTTGGCTTTCATCAACAGGTGCAGAAAGCTAGAGAAAAGGAAAGACACGATTTTCACATTAAGCAACACACTTTTAAGAATGGTGATTTGGTCTTGATGTATGACTGATCCAGATATAAACAGGAACACAACAAATTATAGATATAACCATAAATACAAAAGATGTAGTAGAAATAACACTTCATTTCATTAATATCAAATACTGAAATGTGCTTACAAACAGAATGGAAATAAGACTAGCTCAGGTGATGGTAGCTTATCTTTGAGAAGAGATGTGGCAGCTACATGCCTTTGAACTAAGTTATAATGAGGCTCAAGGGCCTTTTTATTATTTAAAAATAAGAGAAAACCCTAAACAACCAAAACCCTAACCGGAGTAGATGTAACATCAAGAGTTTATGGGCCCCATTGGGGTGAGTTGGACAACCAACCTCCTGGGGTCATGACTTGGTCATATTATCTCCGTTTGATGCACATGATAACCCATTGGAAATATTTCTCCGAGGACTATGATAGAAAATACTATTTTAGAAAGATAATCATAGACAACAGATTGCCAAAAAAATGTTGTTTAGGGTCTCAAAATGGCTCCGGAAGTTTAGGACCTGAAAAAATGTTAAAAATAGTAAAATGTGCTACAATTAAGGAAGCTGAAAAACTGAAAGATACAATGGTGGGGGTCCAAGTGGATTTGGCAGGTGGCCACCAATATCCACTTGGATCATTCCTCCCCCCTTAGGAAGCAATGGTCCCCATTGCGTTGAGTTCTTGCATGAGATGAGGAAAATTCTATTGAACTTGGTCCCTGGTGAACCACCTACCATGGTGAAGGAGTTGGCCCTCTTTGGCAACTCGATATAGTTGAATCTTCTGCTAGCAAGTGTTCTTGATCTACGTTTCCATGATCTGATTAGTTGTTACTTACTCCATGCAATCTGGATTTAACTCTGTAGGTGTGAGTTGTTCTGCAATGTTTGATGTGTCCAGCAATGGTGGGAAGTATGGTTGAAGGTGGTCCACATTGAACACTAGGTGCAGGCTAAGGAATGGGGAATGTTGAGCTCAAATGCATTATTGCCTACAACCTTGGTAATGTTGTAAGGATCATATCTGAGTGGTTGAGTTTACGATACACTTTGGTAAGACGTTCCTTCTACAAATGCAACCAGACTTTGTCGCCCACCCAAAACTTGCATGGCACCCGATGTTGATCATGTTGCTGCTTGTACTTGGCATTTTATTCTCTAGAATGTCATGGACCTATTGGTAGATATGTAGGATGTGCTCAATGAGGTTTTTTGCTTTATTGGCTTCTAACTGGACATGAGCGGAATCTACTTGAGTAGCTGCAAATGGCATGGCCACATCAATGGGACACAGTGGCGGGAATCCCAATCCCACCTTAAAAGGGTCGTGACCAGTCGAGCCGTGGAGAGCCTTGTTATAGCTGTTCTAAACATAGGGAAGGCTCTCATCCCATGTGCATGGATGCTTTGAGTTGTACATGTGCAAAATGTGTACAATAATCTTGTTGATGACCTATGCCTGGCCATCAATTTGGGGATGGAAAGCTATGGACTTAGTGAGATTGGTGTCCAGCATCGACCAGAGACTAGAAAAAAATGTACTCAGGAACCTCCTGTCTCAACCCGAGATGATAGACTGTGGGATCCCAAAGTGTACCCACACTCATTCAAAGAAGAGTTTAGTAGTGGCTTCTACTGTGATATTCTTCTTGCAAGTCGCCACAATGGCCATATTCGAGAATCTGTCGATGACCAAAAAAATAGAGTCATTTCCATTCTTAGTAGAAGGAAGGCTAGACATGTAATCGATGGAGATGGATTCCCAAGGTCAACTAGGGGTAGGCAGCGTAGTATAGAGGCCTTGATTCTTGATGGTTGGTTTGGCAATGGCACAAGTGTTGGGTGTTAGTAGGTGCCTTTTAGAACTCCTAATTGCCTCACATTAATTATCAACATGGGTAAGTCTTTTTGTTTCAAAAGTGTACACAATATGTGCAAGCTATAAATCCAGAGAGTATTTTTTTTTATGTTGAACTATAAAATTTGATACAAGAGTAAAAATATGCATTTCTAAAACTCAAGCTATAACTGCTAATAGAAACATTACATCCAAGCATCAAGACTTAATCTTCAACTGAAATCATAATCAAATCAGAAGCAAGCAATTCAATTGAAAATAGCATCAACCAAAAGCATAATAGCATTAACCAATCTCTTTCAGCTGATTCTATATGAATCACACTCTATCTCAATTAAGAAATTCGAATGGAAATGATGTCAACCAAGAGTTTAGTAGTATTAACCAATCCCTTTCAGCTGATTCTATACTAACCACACTCTTATTGTAATCAACCAAAAATCAATGTCTTAATTGATAATTAATTCAACCTACAGTGAGCACAAATGAAATCAAATGGCAAAGTTGTGAAGTACATGAGATCAGAATAAAGGAAAGTAAACTAACTACAATGTAAACTCACAGGAAATCAAAAGATATCAAATAGAATAAACTCACAGGAAATGCAAAGATATAAAACAGAATAACCTTACAGGAAATGGGGAATTATCAAACAGGGAATAGCAGTAAGATCCACCAGATACTGGGCCCTAGCCACCAACAAACACTGTCGAGCTACATCAGAATATCCAAATGACCAGTAATGCAAATTATATAATCATTAAATTTGCTCCTCATTACAATGTGATCTGTCCTTCATAATAACATTCTGTATATTGAAATTACAATTGAGGTCCCAAGTGAAAAGCTAAATCTCTCCATTATCCCTCTCCTCCTATCTTATCCTATCCTATCCTATCTCTAATAATCTATATCCCTCTTTGATCTCTGTTCTTATTTAAATAGACAGAGAGAAAAGAGAAGTTACAACCGAGATGATTACAATATGATTCTCATTATAAAATTGGATTGTTCACAACAAATTGATTAGTAAGACCATATCTGAAATATCTTTCCATTAACATTCAACAAGAATAGGTCGAATTTGGTATTGCAACTGAGATAATTTGGAAAATGGTCGCAATAGCAAATCTGAGACAATCGTCTTCAGAGAACCTTCTATTTCTCTTAATACAGACTGAATTTTGGAAAACTGCAAATTACTAAACTAATTCGGTTTGTTATGAACAAAACCCATGTTTCAAATTTTCTAGATTCTTCTCCATTTTCCCGAAATGTCCAATGCAAAACAATCACTTCTTATTCCAACAAATTTCTGAGTTGAAATACTTGATGATGAGCTGGAGATCAAATCTGCAATTTGGAAAATATCTTGGAGGCTAAAATGATGAGTGATGTTACAAAAAAATTATTAATAAACCATCATTGGTGAAATCTTGCATAACAATCATAAATTTATTAAAAATAAAAGAGAAGAAATAATATTTATCCATAAGAGCATAAATAATTATAAAATGGAATTATTTGATAAATCATGATAAATGACGTGATAAAGAAGGGTAGAAATGGATGAAATAGGTGTTAAAAAGTGATAATAATAATGACATATTAGCGGCCCAACACACCCCCAAACTGAATATATTGCATGTCCTCATGCAACCCGAAGCCTCTATATTAACCAAGCTATATAAAAAAATGTTCATCCCAAGTCATGAAATTGATGGAACAAAAGACTTCTTCCTCAAATAATGAATATCCAATCTTAGCAATGTTGATGAAGGTGTAACATTTTTCACATTGATGTTCAACTATATGTTTATGAAGTTGGAGCAAAATATGATATAAGTAACAACAAACTTCATTAATCATTTCCTCAAAAACTACAAACCAGATTTTGATGAAATTTTACAAGTAGATTTCTACTATATTAATGCTTCTATGATAAAAAAATCAGATCGTTGTGGTGAACAGATCATGAGATATAAAAAAAATGGCTATAGGTGATAGTGCATGATTTCTAAAATTTAACAAACTAAATTAACTTGAAATTTTTTGGATTTGTGTATTTTAATTATACTTGTTTGTTTTCCAAAAATCACAAGAATTCAGTTCATAGTTTTAAAGATATACACAAATCAATTTTTGCACTGTATAAAAATGAAATTGTATGCCTTAAATGAGAAATAAAGTAGAAAACATCCATCATGTGTAGCAATTCCTCCCCCAAACTGGAGAATTAGCATGCCCTCATGCAATGCTAGAAAACAAATGGAGGTGGTTGCTGCAAGCTGTTGAAATCTATGCTTAGTGTAAAACAACATGGAATAAGGGAGGTGTTGGGAATGAAAAAGAAGATTAATGGATGATAAAGAATATTAATGGCATGGTCATAAGAAAGAAATGAATGAAAGTAACACTCCCCTAAATTGGAAGATGATATGTCTCTGAAAAATGGGAAGTGGTAAAGATGTGAAATGAATGATGATAAATAATGCACAATGGATTTTCATGAAAGTCTCCTAAATTTTCAATAAATGAGAAACTTATGCTATTTTACCTCAAGTTTTACCTCCGAAGAAATGTGGAATGACATGTATGGACTGGAATTTGTTGAAGCTGATGTAGGCTGAGTTGATGCTGAAAGTGATGCAAAAGGTGGAAGCCAGCGAACACACCATGTTTGAACAATTGTTCACGTTTGCAAGTTTCTCAAGCCTCTTCTACTACTTGCAATAGTGTGGTCGGCCTACGACTAGAACCCCCCCCTGTTGTTCTCCTGTAAACAAATCACTATTTTGCATGAAAATTTCTTGAATCCACAGTTTTAGTTTTGAACAACAACAGATAAGTAGTATGAAAAAATTTCAATCAGAAAAAACTTTTGTATAAATGCAATACTAAGATTTTGTGAAATCAACAAGTTATTGGATAGTGTAGTAATAATATTGCATTCTATCCCATAATGCATACCTTCCCCCTCCAATTGGAAAAGGGCGTTGATGACCATAAAGCATAGGAAAAGTGTTGTTCTGATAGCAAGACAAGGGAATGAAAATGAAACAGAGTACACATATCAATGATAGGATGGCAAGAGGTATGGTTATAATGAGAGCAAAGTGTGTAAATATAGTTATGAATAAGAGATAGGATGCTTTGGATTGATGATAAGTTATGCGAAAAAGAAAAGGACAACAATATGCCAAAAATATGCTTTGCTGATGGTATTCTAGCTGAAAATGATGCGATTGATCAAAAAACAATTTCTCATGCATAAAGGTTCAAAAAAAGGAAAAATTAAGGAAATAACTTCTCTGATAAAAGGAGAGAATAAGAAAAGAGTATCATAGTAATAATTGACGATAAGATATAACTTCAATACCATAAGTAGAGCCTTTGTTGCTCGCAAGTGTCCATAGCCTCAGCAAGGTTGCTTTTTAACCAATATGAGCCAGGATCCTCAATTTATAAATGGAGAGTTCCAATGTTGTTCTATAGAAGAGATCAGTGTGCTGGCGTGGTAACAAGATAACCACACTTCCATTCATTGGGATGTAGCAAAAGTGATCAGGTCAGCTCGTGATGAGACCTCCTGTTCCAAGGATATTTGGCTATCCAATGGATCATAACCCCGGTGTGGTGGCCATAATGGGAATGTCACTTTGTTATAACCTTATGAACATGGTAGGTTGGCTCTTAATGAGACCCCCTATCCTCCATCTGCAAAATTTTTTTTGTTGTTATTACACATTTTTATTATAAATAAAGGGAGGCTTAGTACTCCTTAAGAGTAGGGATGGTGGAAGAAGTTGAAGATGTCAATAGAAAAAAACATATATATACCCATAATCTCATTTATGACAGACATAAAATATTATAACAGGAAGGGTGGAACTAGCATGGTATTAAGATGATCAATCATTATCATGTACAACAGAAAACGATGAAATAAAGTAGTATATAAATAACTGTGTCCAATTTCTTAAAAAGAATCTCTCATCCAGAAGATGTCCAGTTAAAGATCATAATCTGAATGATATTAACTTGCTTCAACAGAATCCATAATTCTTGTCCTCATAAAAGTAGTGTACTTCATGCCATGAAAGGGAATCACTAAAATGTGGTTGAGATGAACTAGGAATAATCCCACAAGAGTAAGGAGGTG
Source organism: Pinus taeda (assembly GCA_000404065.3). NCBI lineage: Eukaryota > Viridiplantae > Streptophyta > Pinopsida > Pinales > Pinaceae > Pinus > Pinus taeda. The sequence goes on along the minus strand of APFE030769597.1, from coordinate 57,667 downwards.
TTATTCACAACACAAAAAACTTCATAAGAAGCAAAAATGTTGTTCCAAAGAGGGAACAACAAAAACTCAAAGAGTGTTGTCCCTAAAAGGGAACAACAAAAAAAACTCAAAAAGTGTTGTTCCCTAGAGGGAATAGCAAAAACACTCAAATAGTGTTGTTCCATGGAAGGAACAACAAAAACTCAAAAAGTATTGTTCCCTAGAGGGAACAATAAAATTAGCGAAAACACTAAAAAAAGCGCTCTTCCCTAGAGGGAACATCAAAACTCTAAAAGTGTTGTTCCCTAGAGGGAATAGAAAAAACTCAAAAAATACTCAAAAAAAGTGTTGTGCCCTAGAGGGAACAACAAAAAATTTAAAATTGTTGAACTATAAAAGTGCTCTTCCCTGGAGGGAACAACAAAACTTCTAAAAGTGTTGTTCCCTAGAGGGAATAGAAAAAACTCAAAAAATACTAAAAAAAAAGAGTTGTTCCTTAGTGGGAACGGCAAGAACTCTAAAAGTATTGTTCCCTTGAGGGAACAACAAAAAAAAACACTCAAAAAAAGTGATGTTCCCTTGAGGGAACAACAAAAACACTCCAAAAAACTATTGTTCCCTTGAGGGAACAACAAACTCTAAAAGTGTTGTTCCCTTGAGGGAACAACAAAAAAGACTTGAAAAGAAGTGTTGTTCCCTTGAGGGAAGACAAAAAACACTCCAAAAAAAGTGTTGTTCCCTAAAGGGAACAATAATTGTTCCCTGGAGGGAATAGCAAAAAAACACTTGGAAAAAGTGTTGTTCCCTTTAGGTAACATTAGTTTTTCCTTGGAGGGAACAATAAAAAAAAAACTCTGAAAAAGCGTTGTTTCATTTAGGGAACAACAACTCTTCCCTGTAGGGAACAACAAGAAAAACACTCGGAAAAAGTGATGTTCCCTTTAGGGAACAACAAAATCATACTAAGAAAAACGTGTTGTTCCATAGAGGGAACAACATCTATTCCCTAGAGGGAACAACGGATATTCCCTAGAGGGAACATCAATTATTCCCTAGAGGGAACAACAGCTATTCCCTAAAGGGAACAACAAAGGAAAACATACAAAAAAGAGTGTTATTCCTTTTATGGAACAACAAAAAATAATTCGCAGAAAGTGTTGTTCCCTGGAGGGAATAATAGTTGTTCCCTGGAGGGAATAATAGTTGTTCCCTGTAGGGAATAGAAAAAACACACAAAAAAAGTGTTGTTCCCTGTAGGGAACAACAAATCAATACACACGAAAAAGTGTTGTTGCCTGGAGGAAACAATAGTTGTTCCCTGTGGGGAACAAAAAAAGAAAATAGGGAGAGAAAAAACACACATAAGCAATCATCCCTACTGTTCTAAACAACAGAAGGGCAGTCATACAAAAGAAAGAAAAACAATAGAAAAAGACAGGAAAATGCAATTGTATTTACAGAAAAATATAGAAAAGCAATCATATTTACATAAAAACAGAGAAAATAAATCATATTTATAGCAGAAAACAAACATAGAAAAACACATAAAACAATCATATTTATAGTTTAAAAAGAAATGAATTTTACAAAAATGAAGTTGCCGAAGGATTACCTTCTGCAACTGAAACTTGCATGGTGGGGTCCTCATTGCTCAATCGCCAATGGAGAAGAAACTATAATTTGAAGGAAGCAACACTTGAAACACAAAAACATAAGAGAAATTAGAAAAGAAACAACATTTTATAAAAAAAGACAGTATATAAATAAAGAGATTAAGTTACAACACCTATGATGTTATTTCCTAAGGGAATATCAATCTGTCAATGGGAAAAATGATTTCTTGGAAAAATGTTTTGGTAGCAGTGAGATGAATTTTCAAGTGGAAATCAATTCTCCCTTTCTTCTGTCATGAATCTATTAAGTAATGAATTGGATGAAATTCCCTTGTTTAAAATTTCTTTCAAGAATCGCTCGTTCATATATTGACCTTCTTTATGCTCCTAGGACCTGCAAAAAAATGAGTGTCTACCTGCAATAAAAAAAATTAAATCATAGAGAAAGAGAGGTGATCGGGCTCTCCTAACCCAAGAATTATTCAAAAAAATAACAAGTAGGTACTCTGTAAAACAAATCCATGGAGAAAATAACGAAGTAAAATTTATTTGTCACCTGTAGGAGAGTAGTGGCCAATCGTGCTAACCTGCAGTGTTTTAATCATAAATTATTTGTTTTTCATCCAATTTGAGTGATTCCAAAGCCAAATTATAGATAATTCAATGTTATATCACCAATAGAAATAGGTTATGAAAATTTCATGATATAATATGTCAATTTTACTTAGAACAACTTGCATAATAGAGTCATTTTCGATTTCATCACTTAGAACAACAATGGATATTTTAAGCATAGATTTTTTGTTTGATGATGGATTCGAATGATTAAAATTGGAAATTAAATTATATTAATTTATTTATCTCCAATAACAAATTTTGAAGAAAAGAAGAATTGATATGTCAAATACCCTAATGAACAGCCGGAAAACAGAGTTTTAAGAGTGTTGATTTATGATAGACAGTCGGTATTGTGGTCATAAGTTTCTCATATGATATCAAAAATGAGTTATTAAAATTTCTTTCTAAACTAAATTCATAGGGAAATATACCATAGAAACAAGTTTTCAAAATATAGTCATTTAGGCCTCCAAAAACTGATTGTCCCAACTCTATTCCTAAGCTGCCTACTAGACACCCTGTCAATGTTTTGGTTATAAGTTTTTCGTTTAAAATCCAAATTGAGTGATTCAAATTGGGTTGGAAAGTAGACATCAAAGTATACTTAGGATTGAAACAGGTTTTAAAAATATTCCATTTTGGTCCCTCAAAACATGACTGTCCCAACTGTCTTTTCAAAAATTTTATCAAGCTCACAAGCCAAAAAATATGATATTCAAGCATTTTTCCAAATCGGTGATGAAAATGAATACGAATGTTTGTAGAGTATTTAAATTTGAACCGAGAGAGGAATGGGTGGAACACGAAAACTAAAAAAACTAGGGTTACAGATTTATTGCAGAGGCAACAATCCATCGAGGGGCGCAAAGGACGGAGCTCCACTCCCTCCTTCAAGCATGCAGTGACCAGCAGGGGGAAAAAACCTGTGGAATATAATAGAGGACTTGCGAAGGGAAGGAATAAGAATAGTGAAGAGGAATAAGATGGACAGGAATATAAGGAGAAAAGTATTATTAAAGAAAATGAGGAAGAAGACAAGGAACAGGGAACAAAAAACAAAGCACACATGGGCCCATGTAAGCCCAAAGCTGTTGTTACTCCCAGAGTCACGTTAAATGAGCCCGCTCTGTAGGAGCATAGGGAACATATGCAAACCTATGTAATCATTTTCAAATTCATGGGTTTATGGCCCACTGAAAAAACCTTACAGAAGTGGATAAGATACCATTGGAAACCAAAAGGAAGCATTGAATTACACTTGGGTTCGAAGGGTTTCTTTACCATGGCTTTTGCAAACATTTAAGACAAGGATAGAGATTTTGAAGGTGGGCCTTACTTCTTTGCTGCTGTTGGTCTCTATATGATACCTTGGATCATGAATTTTGTCCCCGAACGTGAGACCTTTACTTTAGTCCCGGTTTGGGTAAGGCTCTACTCTCTTCCGCTTGATTATTGGCAAACAAAGTCCTTAATAGCCATAGGAAATAAACTAGGATAGTTTGTTAAAGCTTCTGAAGCTAGTAGGAGGGGAAAGTATACTTCCTTTTCTCGGATATGTGTGGAGATGGACCTCTCGGGAGCTCTTCCAGACGAGATAATCTTGGAAGTTCATGATGAAGAATGGGTTCAAACCATAGACTATGAACATATTCTGTTTAGATGTCGCAAATGTCATGAACATGGGCACCTATTCAGGGATTTCCCTCTCACTAAAATAGAGAATAAGAGTGAAGCTAACACTATGAAAGACTCTGAAAGCTTTCACAAAGTGGTAAACAAAGGAAAAGGTAGCAACAAGGGATCAAAGACACAAAAATCTAAAGGACTACAAACCAGCCAAAATAGGTTCTGAGTCTTAGAAGTGGAAGAAGAAGATAACACAACAGACCAGACGAGGGGGCAGTAATTAATGGAAGAAGTGAAAGAAGAGGACAAGGAGAAAACACCAGATAAAATTCTGCAGACAGAAACGACAGTGAGCGATGCATAAATAGAGATGGATCATGAGATGACCCAAAGTGAGATGGAAACAAAGGACCAAGAACTTCAGGTGATTCTTGAGAAAGAGAATCTTAATCTGGAAGTTTTTCTGTCTCAAGGAACTAAAGGGGGGATAGACTCTTTACCTCCAGAGGAGTTCATTAAAGTCCAACAACTATATCTATGGAAAACCCAAAACAAAGGACCGGAGAGGCAAAGGAGCAAGGAAAAGCAGAGCAATGAAGGGGTAAAAATAGCAAAACCCATACCTGGATTAGCATCCAGAAACCTATGAAAAAAATGAGGCAGGAAAAAGCAGAACGAGTTATTAATGGAATGTGGAAAGCTAATGATAGACTTAGGTAAGATGAAAGACCTAACTAGCTACTCCTTTACCAATCCTTAATAATGAAGTTTACTTATTGGAATATTAGAGGTCTTGGTAGTAAAAGAAAACAAAGACTGATTAGTAACAGAATGAAACAGATAGCTCTGGATGTGATCTTCATCCAGGAAACCAAATATTCCATTCATAAATTAAAAGAGATTCATAGCAGGTGGCTCAATAGTTATGAATTTCTAGAAGTCAAAGTGGAGAATATAGCTGGAGGTATACTCACCCTTTGGAATCCTAAGAAAACAGAAATTTTAGATGTTGAGGGAACACAAGATTATCTTTCTGTGGTCATCCAGCCTGTCAGAGACAAGGAAACATACCTAATCACTAATGTGTATGGACCCCAAAGACTAGAAGGAAAACTAAAATTTCTTCATTCTCTGGAGGAACTCAGAGATAGACATGCATGCATGCCATGGATTCTGGGAAGGGATTTTAACATGATTAAATCGCTTTCATAGAAAAAATTTGGAACTAGAGTTAAAAGTAAAGTCTCTTTGAAGTTTAAGCCTTTTACAGATACTATGAAGTTAGTAAACATTGTAACTAATAATGGAATTTTTACTTGGAACAAGAAAAGAGGAGGAGAATCTCAGGTGGCTTCAAAATTATATAGATTCATGATATCTGAAGACCTTATGCTCAATAATAAGGAAATTTCAGCATGAATCCTACCCTTTGGAGGATTTGACCACTGGTCGATTCTTCTGGAGGTGCAGAGTATTGGTACTCCAAGGAATATACCTTTTCGGTTTGAAAACATCGGTCTTTCTCATCTAGATTTCAACAGTAATATTGACAAATGGTGGTTAGAAGATTTGAACGTTCAGGGCACCAGAATGTTCCTTCTTCAAAAAAGACTAAAACACATCAAGCTTAGGCTCAAGGAATGGAACAAGAATGAATATGGCAAAATTTTTGTAGCTAAAAAAGCAGTAGAGGGTAAAATGCAGGAACTCAACTAAGTCCTTATAACAGATGGCTTTGATGAAACCAGAAATATGCAGGCCACCAAATACCATCAAGAATGGGAGGAATTATGCAAACAAGAGGAAATATTTTGGAGGCAAAAATCGAGGGTTCAATGGCTCAAAGAGGGAGAAAGAAACACTAGATTCTTCCATATATCCACAATGGTGAACAGAGTTCACAACAGAATCTCAGTGATCAAGGATGAGAGTGGCATTCTTCACAACTCTCACGCTGAAATAGAAAAAGCCCTAGTCAAGCACTTTCAAGGCATTGCCAAAGAAACTTGTTATGACAGAGAGAATTCCATCAGAAACTTCACAAGGCACATTCCTAGGCTAGTGTTCGGTGAGGACAATTTCAACCTCAACAAGCCAGTGACCGACGATGAAGTCAGCAAAGTGCTCAAAGAGATGAAAAATAGTAAAGCACCGGGCCTAGACAGTTTCAACGTTGATTTCTTCAAGGCCTGCTAGAGTACTATTAAACAGGATATTCTAAATGTGGTAGAAGATTCTAGGATGAATAAAACTATCCTAAAAGCTCTGAATACTTCTTTCATTGCACTTATCCCCAAGCAGGAGGCTGCTCAGACTCCTAACAAGTTTAGAACTATAGCTTTATGTAATGTGATTTACAAGATAATATCAAAAGTGGTGGCCAATAGACTCAAACCTCTCCTCCCTTCCCTAATTTTGGTGGAACAAGCTGGTTATGTGGAAGGAAGGCAAATTCTTAACAATATCATTCAAGCTCACGAGGTGTTTCATTCTCTGACTATCAACCGAAAAGCTGGTATGATCATGCAATTGGACATTGCTAAGGCCTAAGCTGGAACTATATCAGGAAAATACTCATAGCTTTTGGGTTTGATCACAACTGGGTAAGATGGATCTTGGCCCTGGTTTCCTCCTCAATTTTCTCTATTTTGGTCAATGGATCTCCCTCTGAAACTTTTCTTCCCTCTAGAGGCCTCAGACAGGGGGACCCTCTTTCTCCCTTTCTCTTCATCCTCATGATGGAAGGATTGGGTCGGTCTATCAATCATGTTAATAAAGTCGGTAAGATCAAAGGTCTCCAACTCTCTGACAGGGGTTAGGCTTGGACTCATCAACAGTTTGTGGATGACACAATGCTGCAAGGAATCCCCACATTCAAAGAATCTCATGCATTCAAACAGATTCTAAATGAATTTGCCAAGGCTTTAGGTATGGAAGTTAATCTCACCAAATCCAAGATCTTTTTCTTCAATACTAATATTGCCATTCAAAAGAACATTGCTAGAATTTTGGGTTTTCAAAGGGATTCTCTTCCCTCAAAATATGTGGGGATTCCACTAACTGCTAAGCCTCTACACAAAAGCATCTGGGAGCCGGTTATCAATAATTTGTAAGACAAAATCAGAAAATGGACGATAAGGTCCTTAAACCTGGCTGGCAGATTAGTGCTCACAAAGATTGTTCTACAAGCAATCCCAGTTTTTATGTTGTCTGCTTTCCTATCTCCTAAAGGAGTTTTGCAGCTTATTAGAAACATACAAAGAAACTTTATTTGGGGAAAGGGGGAAGCAAAGAAAAAATGGGCCTTGGTAGCCTGGGAAAAAATCTGCAAACCTAGAAATCATGGAGGTCTAGGATTGGATGATCCTGAAATTTTAAACAAAGCTCTAGGGGCTAAATTATGGTGGAATTGGCTAAAACAACCAAAGGCTCAGTGGGCTACAATTAAGAAAAATATGCCAGTTCATGTCCTAGTGAGGATCATATAAGAATGGATGGTAATATCAAAGGATCACACATATGGAACAAGGCCTGGGATAATAGAGGTCTAGTCCAAGAGAATGGCTTCTGGGAAATTAGAGAGGGAAACTTAGCTCTATTTTGGGAGGACAGATGGCAACAAGAACCCATTCTTTTGAAAGAAGATTTAAAGGAACTTAAGGCAGAGACAAATGCTAACGGATTAATCAAAGTTAAGGATTTCTGGGATCAATCCAACGTGGTAGGAAAGTGGAGAAAATGGAGGAGATTAGATCTTAGAGATGACAACTCATTAAAAGACAAAGCTGAAATACTAATGCAAGAGTTAGATAGAAGGAAAATTCTAGTTTCAGAAGAGAATGGCCAAATAAGATGGGGCAACAACAATGAGGGCACCTTTAATCTCAAGGATGCTAAAAATATTCTCCTTGGTTTGGCTTCACAGGCTCCGGAGAAAGCATGGCAAAGACTTTGGAGACAACAAGGTTGGATGAAAATTAAACTCTTCACGTGGCTGGTGCAACACAGGAATATTTTGACATGGGACAATATCAGGAAAAGAGGTGTCCTGGGGCCTTCCAGGTGCCAGCTCTGTGAAATGCAAGGGGAAAAATGGAGCATCTTCTTAACAACTGCTCCTTTTCCTCCAAGCTATGGGATTCCTTTGCCTTCATATTCCAGCAGTCGGACAGAGACCATGGAAGCATCATCAACACCCTAAGAAAGTGGAGAAGCAATTTTTCGAATAACGAAGATCTTAGCATTGCCTGGGTTCTAACACCGGGCTTCATCATCTAGAACACTTGGAAAGAAAGGAATAACAGGATTTTCAAGGAGAGAAAAAAATTGCCCCTTTTCCTTTATAATTAGATCTTAAAAAACAACTACAAGAAATTGTGGGTTCTATTGTCTGAAATCTCCCTGAAAATCCTCCCTTGGCTTCTGAGTGGAGGATACTCTGCTAGCTAGGATTACAAAGTTTTATTCCTCAAAGCCTGAGCTAGAAGAATCTCTTCAAAGAATCTGAGCTTAATTTTTGGCAACCTCCCCCGAAGGGTTTTTTGAAGTTCAACATTGACGGAGCCTCAAAGGGTAACCTGGGCACAGTGGATCATGGCGGAGTTTTAAGGGATGAAAAAGGGAAAATCCTGTTTATTTTCCATGGTCATCTTGGAAATGCCACCAACAATATGGCAGAAATTCTAGATATCGAACATTGCTTAGAATTCTTGCTTCATGGTAATCAACACAATGTGATTATTGAAGCTGATTCTGAGTTAATTATTAACTCAGCCAAGAAAATCAGCTGGGGGATGGCACCGGAAAAGGTCTCAAAGAATGGGATGCTCATTCTGATCTTTCAACGGATCCACATCCACCTCCAAGGCCTCCGTACTATAACTTTTAAACATGTTCAAAGAATGGCCAATAAGCTGGCGAATCTACTTGCCAATCAAGGAGTGAATTGCACAGAGGAAAAATTTGCAAGAAAACGGCAAGAGTTAACCCAACTGAATCTCAAGGTGAAATGCCATGATCAAGCCGAGGAAGATTGGTTGATGTTTAGAAGCAAGACCATGGAGGGTAGTACTAATAATCCAGAAGCGATATGAATAGAGGAATGTACTTTTTCAGTTTTACAGTGAACAGAGAGCTATGGTGGTATAAAGTTCAGAGCAGCAAGCTCATTCAGAGCTTCAGTGGTTGCAAAGTGGATGGCTTTTCTCTGAGGGTTTCAGACAGGAAGATGAAGACAGGATTGTGTTTTGGAGCAGGGCCATGGAGATGACAACCAATTCATTCAATGGATACTCTGTCGGGTGACCCTAGCTCTTTAAAGAAAGATTGGTTGGTGGATGTTCCGTCTTTCCTGGTCTCAGGGACTCTCAGCAACAACAAAACCAGGGTTTTTCTGTCCGGGAGTGGAATTTTGGGCTAGGAATGGTTCTCAAGCGATCGCGACCCTCACAAGTAGGAAATGGTATTGCCAATTTTGAAGCGATACCATTTAGAGGACTACACGTGGTGGTGGGGTCGGCTAAAAAACCACCCTCATCACATACTAATGTACAGTGAGATTAGGTAGTGCGAATTGATCCTTAGCCGTCAGATCATGTGAAGTGATTCGATGGTCGGGATTGATCGTGCAAGTTGTTGGTATAAGTTGGCAAGTTTTCCGGTTGCAGCAATCTACCCTCAATCCACTTATGGAATAGAAAACCACGCACAGAGAAGTTTTCAGGTGATCGCTTGGCTCCTGAGCGGTAATTGTTATTGGAGTTTTGGAAGCGATCCCATTAGGCTTCCAACACGTGGCAAGGGGGGTGTAATGAATACCGCCTTCTATCGCGCACTAACCTTCGGTCAACTTGGCAGCGTGATACTGCTCCGGACCATTGGATCTAGCTGAATGGATCTACGGTCTCAAACAACCGTGTTGTTTTGTGGGGCCAGATCTTTTTCTCCACGTGTCTTATTGGGATGTTTTGGCGTGAGAAGTATGGATGGTGGTGGGGTGAGGAAGTTACCGACATTTTCCATGTGATAGGAGAATATTTATGTCCAACTCTTGGTGTAATTTAAGAATTTTGTAATGACTGTTGTTGGGGGGAACTTGTCTATGACAGGAAGCCCTTTGTTTTTTCTGAGTCCATGAACTTGGACAGTTTTTTATATATTTTGTAACTTTATTTCTGGTTTAATGAAATAGTAGGATCGTCTCTTGCTTCAGCAAAAAAAAAGAATATGAGTGTTTGTAGAACTGTTATTTCCATTATAATTCATCTACATACACAAATATATTAAAATATTTATCACCAATGTTGATTTCCATAGCATGTTGTAACAAAAACAACTATTTTTACATTAAAACAAAATGTATTTATTTATCCTTATTTATTTTATTTTTTACACTAACCTACTCTGATTTGAAAAATGAATATGATTATGTATAAGAGTACTTCCAGTGGAACCATTTTCGAAATAAGGCTTCAAGTATGTACATACCCAAATTTGAAAAATGCATGTTAATAAATATTGGGGTATGAGATGCCAACTTCCCTTGAAAACATGGTGTCAAAAATTATTGAAGTATGGAGTGATGCTGCAAAAAAATGATGGAGTGAAACCAATCTTCAATATATCCTTTACTTTCTTGATTTCCCATAGCCATCATATCATGAAGTTCTTGAGCTTCTAAAATGGCTTGTTGACGCAAGCTAGAAGAAACCTCATTTTTTTCCATAACCTCTACAATTTTTGGATTGAAGCATTCTGAATCTCATTACAAGTTTATTTTAATGGTGCATGTGAGATAGAATGGGTGGGAAGAGTGGGTAAATTTTGTAGTTCAACACTGTAAGCATGTTGTACTAGTTTATTGTGGTGAGGTTCTGGAATGAGTTGAGCAGGAAATTTTGTACGGACTCGAGCATTTTGATGATGTAGTTGATTAGGTTGAGTGGATGATTTTGATAGGCAAGCAAGATGTTGTGAAAGAGTTGGTGAAGAATATAGAGGATGTGTTTGTGCTACAAGATGAGGGAGAGTAGTCATGAAATCATAGGATGAAGCATGCCAAACTTGTAGACAAGATTTGTGGTGGTTATATTGAGATGGACATGGCTGCCCTAACACATGAGTATTCCATAATGGATTATGCAAGTAAGAGAATGGAGAGAAAGTGTTTTGAACCATACCTATAGGCCATGATTTCCACGGTTTTGACCTTGTTATAGCTTCCTCATCTCTTTGATATGCTACTTCCATCCTAGATAAGGAAGAAAAACTATCTATGGGACACTCCTTTCTGTAATGAGAGAAAAAAACTTCTTAAATTTCTTGATTTTTCTAAACCTGCAAAACATCCAATTTTCAATTTAGAGAGCTAATAAAATCAACTTTAAAATTTTCAAATAAAACATTGATTTCAGCTCTTATGTCTCCTGCAGATTTGGAAAAGAAAGAAGAAAATTCTCTAGAATTCTTACCAACCTTGGAGATTCCTCTTCAATACCTTATGCACAATTTACAAACATCATCATATGATTTTATGCTATGAAAATCTAAATATTGCAAACTTCATTATGCTATACTAATTCGAAAGATTGTGTCATCGTTGATCTTATTGTTGCATTTAACTTAGTAAAGGAATGAAGGGGAATATTTTTATACATGGGGTAAGTGGGGGGAACAATGGTAATCTAAATGGTGAACTAATAATCCCTAAAGAACTAGACCCTACACGTAAGAATTAACTAAGTAAGAGAAGCTAAAGTTCTACCAGTGTGTCACCAAGTGTTGTTGCTATGACAAACACCTTTCAAAATTTTTCCCATACTTGAATTTTGTAGCCCACCATGGATCTTGTGATTAACCTTTTCATAGTCACTTCGACTTGATTATTATTTGAGCTCCCTTATTGGATTGTAAGTGTTGAAGTCACTCTCTCACACATGCTTAGTCCACAACAAGTTCATGAGCACATTTTTTTATGCAAGCTTGAACAAGAATAAATCCGTCTGTCAAGATTATTCCTGTACAATGTCCAATCCATTTTGATTGTCAGTGCACATTGATGATGACAATTACTCACTTATAGTTGCGTTTGTACTTCTATTCTGGTGAGTTTTGCAAGTTGTCACTTTCGTGCACCTTTGTTTTCACGAGTGTTGTTTTCATGTTTTCGGTTGTTTCTTTCACTTTATTTCATCTAATTAGTGTCATTTTTATGGTATCTTTACTCTAGCATGTGTTTATTTCATTGTCATTCACATATCGCAAGTATCATTTGTACTTTAACAATTGTCATCTTCTAGCTTGCTAACTGTCCCATAATGTATTTAAGCTTATTTTGGTGGTTTAAGAGGGTATCTTTGTGTAAATTATTTGATCTTACCACGAAAAAATCTAATGCACTCATTTCCAAAGTGTTAAGCATTATCACACAAGTTTCATCACGGTCATCGCAAAGTGTATCTTTAGTGTCGCAGTTGTCGTAAGTTGTCGCAAAGGTTGTCAAATTGAGGGAATTATGTGTTCATGTGTTCCAAATGATCTATGTTGTGTTCTAACACACTCTAGGTGTGTGATAATAGTCAATTATTATCATTGTTCACATCAGCTTCATCTATCCCACTCTTAGTTAAATTTCATAAAATTTCTAACAACTTAGCCTAGTCCGATGTCCCTGAACTGTGCATTGCGGATTCCCATCCCTCAAGCTACAACCTTGCCTCTTGACACTGCATAATGTGAAGTTTTTTCCTCCTAGGATTGCACACTTTGTAGTTTTGGTGCTCAAGCTCAGACCTTGGACTCCAAAATTATGTAATTCAACTCCCAAACTTGGTCCCAACTACGCATTTTGCAGTCTTTAAGCTCAAGCCCAACCCTTGAGCTCCTAAATTATGCAATTGCACAATCACAAAATCTTCTCTTCCTTCTATAATTGTGCAGTTGGTTGAATGAGTGGAAAATCCCTTAGCCTGACTCACTGAGTCTCAAAACTGCATAATCTTCCTGCCTAATCTAGCCTGAACTATGCATTGCACAGTTTGAAGGGTCAAGCCTGAACCTTAACTGCCTGAGCTATGAAATTACATAGTCACTGAGCCTCTCTGTTATTGGAAAATCTAGTGTCTATGCAGAGCCACTAGTCCCACTAAGACGGGTAGCTATCTTAGAAAGAAACAGATTAAAGTTACTTTTGTTTTCCTTTACGAGAAGTAGATAGGAGAGGAGCAAAGAATACCAACCTCAATCTTTTGCTTGGTTCTCTGCTTGTTCCTTCTCCTCTTTGATAGATCTTTGCTGCTCCTCCCTTGACCACTCCACTTCAAAGAGTACCTGTAAAGTCAAAGCAGCATAATACCTTCAAAGTGTAGAGATCTACAATCATACACAATATAGGACCAGATATATATTGACCACACAAATGCATATATTAGCAATCATACAAGAATGTGGAGGAAAACTTGAATAGCTTTATTGATATAGAGATTAGAAGAGAGGATTACAACCCATTGATCTGACCTAGCATCATCCTCC
>APFE030769597.1:0-10653 GCA_000404065.3 Pinus taeda | reverse complement strand
TTCTCTACAATAAAAATTATGAGATTTAGTGTCCTATAATATTAACAAAGCTTGTTAAATAATTATTTATCGCATGTTTAAAGAAATATATATACAAATGAATTTATCCCTTGGCATTCATGGAAGATTGCGAAGAGAATATAATGAAGACCACTAAAAGAGTATTATAAAGCCTATCAAATAACTATTTATCACATGTTTAAAGAAATATGTATACAAATGAATTTATCCCTTTGGCATCCATGGAAGATTGGGAAGAGAATATAATGAATACCACTAAAAGAGTATTAAGAGGAATAGGCCTAGAGGGTAAGGAATTTGGAGCCCTTTCATTACAAAATGTATTTTACACCATTGTGAATAGTTTTCTCTTGTAATAACATTTATTTTCTTCTCTTACTAGCATTTTACTGATTTACATTTGATATTATTTATATTTATTTATGTCACTTGAATCTTCAAGTAAATTAAAAGAGATTTAACCTTGTTTAAAGAATGATTTTTTTTTCCATAATGGAATAAAGAAATTAATTTTTCCTATCTCATAGGCTTGTTACTCGGGGTTATCATCCCCAACTTTATGTTTTTCTAACTTAAAAATTGCTTGGAAGCTTCAGATTGAACATGAGTGAATTATAGGTTCTTATTTTCCCTTCACTTTTGAAAGACTAAGTTATGTTTCTGGTTGGTTTTTACAAAGAAGAATAAAGCTCTTTTATTTTTTTATTATATGCATTAATATACCAATTTAATAATGGAAAGTGAGTAATAATTACCATATAAAAATCCCATTAATTGTTATTATGATATAAATTTTATTACTTTTTTTTTTTTTTTGAACTTTTTTATTATTCTAATTATGTTTATTTCTAAGTGGCTTTCTTCTTTCATTGATTTTATCTTATTACTTCAAATTATTGGTATCATCTTCATCTCAACATATTTTCATGTTTCACTGTTGCATATTTATTTGTATTAATATAACAACACACTCATTATCAAAATCTAGTATTCCCATATGCAACTCATTTTTTGTTGCCATTGATCATTTTCTACTATTGTCATCTTTATATCTCTTTATCCATCATTGTGTCATCATAATTCTAAGTACTCCTTGATGTACCTATAAAAGTATCCATTACTATTTTGATCCATGTCTCCTTGAATATAATGTAACTACATTCCATTATAGCCTACATAAAAGCACGTAGCAGAGTTAGCCTCTCCTACTTGACACTACACAACATAGAGATTTTTACTCCCAATATTCCATCACTCCTTAACTTAATAAACTAGACAATTTCCCTTTGCCTTCAAGAACACAATATTTTAGAGATGTAGCTTTGTTAGTCACTCTTTAACTGGCATCCCTCACACTATATACACCACATGTTTTTGCAACTTCATCTTCACTATTTGACTTAATATATGTTATCTTCTATCAACAACATATTTAATTAAATTGAGCATATGAATATTCTTGTTGGGAAGGTGAAGCAACCATGGCGATTAGGGTTTGGGACAAACCTACAATTGCAGACCTGCACAAACCATAGCAATCTGTCATCGTTTTCCAGTAATAAGACAAACACCAGACAATAAGGAATAGTACGCACGCCATTTAACCCCCCTAGGGGGGAGGATATGGTACCTCCCCCCAATGACGCTGAAAACATTTTGATACATTTAGAAGATGTCGGGAAGGAACACCAAGAAGATGTGGGAACAACACATGAAACCTGGCCAGATAATACGAACAGAAATGATGCTCCCAAAGTGACATCGCCAACCTGCAACCCTGTCGCGGCCGAAAGACGTAAGATTTAGCTCCCAAGTCACCGGATTAACACTCAAATCCAATACATGAAGGATCACGTGTTGATTGGAAAGTTTATAGGCTTTTGGCCTATAGAGAAAGCTTTGCATGGCTAGATAGCAGCTAAGTGGAAGCCAAAAGGGCACATCACCCTACAGTTGGGGTCTAAAGGTTTCTTTATGGCAATCTTTAACTGTATAGAAGACCAAAACAAAGTTCTTGATGGAGGACCATATTTTTCAATGCAGCAGGCCTATATCTAAGAGACAGGGTTGAATGATTCAATCTAGACAAAGAAGATTTAAGCTAGGCACCAGTTTGGATCTGCCTTTATTCCCTCCCTTTAGAGTACTGGGATGAAGACTCGCTACAAGATATTGGGAACGATTTAGGGGAATTCATCAAAATCGCGGAGGAGACGAAACTCAGGTGATATACCTCCTATGCCTGAATATGTGTCTATATGCACCTCAACAAAGCTCTCCTGGATGTGGTAAGTTTATATCATGATGATTTCGAATGGATACAATCAATAGATTATGAACATGTTCCATTCCGATGCAGAAAATCTGAAAATGCCATGCCATTGGCCATCTATTTCATGACTGCCCTTCAAATCTGAATACCTCGACCTCTCCCACACTGGACAAACCTAACTTGGATGGGTTTACCAAAGTCACCAACCATAAAAAGAGCCACAAAAAACCCTCTTCAATCCCTAAAAAACCTGTTGCCAATGCTTCCATGCCAACCACCAGTAATAGCTTTGAGACCTTGAATCAGTCGGAGCTACATAACTCTAAAAACCCTGACCAATCTGAAGAAATTCCCAAGATGATTCCTCAATCCACTCCCTTGAGCGTAAAGAAGGCCCAAAAGTCTATGCAATCCACAAATCTCAAATCCACCTCTCCTAGTAGGTCCCCGAAATGGAATACTCAGGGCATGGAGGTTGATAGTGTGCAATAGAAAACCACGACTACAGTGAACACAACAGTGGAACGAAGTGCGGCCTAGCACATGGAAGAGGAGCCAGAGAGCTTCGACATTGGATATCTGGACATACTGGGATTAGAACAAGCTTGCAAGAAAAAAGAATACAACAAGATCCCAGAAAGGCAGCTGGAAAACTTAGAAGTCGTCCTCTCCAAAGCACAGCAACAAAGATCTCTAGGCATCTAGCCTGGGAGTCAATGGGATGGTAAAAGCATCTCTAAAAACAATAAAAAAAAGAGGAAGGAAAACAGATCTTCAACGAACCATCTGCATTGGAGAAATGTTGGTGGAATCATGAAGATATTCCAAGCTTACAAAGTACTACAATCCCCTACCCAACAGTGCATCATGAAGCTCATTTCATGGAACATCAAAGGGCTCAACAGCCCTAGGAAATATATACTTATAAAAAACATGTTTCAACAGGAGAAACCTCAAGTATTCTTCTTGCAAGAAACCAAATGTAACTCTACAATGCTGAATCAAACCCTTGCAAAAGCATGGTCAGGCAACAAAGCAGTTGTAGTGGATGCCTCAGGAGTATCAGGAGGACTAGCAATAGTCTGGGATGAATGAGCTATCACACTTACTAACATTCATATGAGTAAGAATTTCATTCAAGAAACCTTCCATATTATAGGGACAAAGGTGCATGGTCACCTAACTAATGTCTACTTCCGCCAGGAAGCAATGAACAAGATAGACATATTGAATACTTTAGCTTTGATCAACTCTGAAAGAACTCATCCACTCTAGATCACAGGAGGAGATTTTAACATGATATCAAAGTTGGAAGAAAAAAGAGGGGGTAGGGCCAAACTGGATAATGAAAGCATTCACTTCAAAAACTTCATCCAAAACAACTAGCTCATAGATATGTCTTTCAACAATGGAATCTACACATGGAATAACAAACGAGTAGGTGCACATCAAATTTCCTCTCGATTGGAATGCAATCCATCTTGGAGGGGACTTCTCGGCTTCAATCTTACCACTCTCAAGCTCAAATCACTAGCCTATCGTGCTTCAATGGCAATGGCTGGGAAACACTACACAAATGCCCTTCCGCTTTAAAGCCTTCTGGCTGACACATCCAGACTTTAACAACCTGATCAATGCAGTTTAGAAAAATTTCAAACCCCCGGATGGCATAAAAATGTATCAATTCCAACAAAAACTCAAAAATCTTAAGAACAACATCAAACAATGGAATCAACTTACCTTTGGTAATATTTTCCAAGCACAAAGTGCTCTAGACCAAGAAATGAAGAAACTATAGTAGAGGATCATCATGGAAGGAAGATCTAAAGTCCTCTTAGAGCAAGAAAAACACCTACAAACACAAATATCAGAAAGAGCAAAGCAAGAAGAAATACTTTGGAAACAAAAGTCAAGATTTAGATGGCTTAAAGGGGGTGAGAGAAACAAAAAGTTCTTTCATCGCACTACTACCCAGAGAAGAATGCATAACAACATCACTTACATCCAAAATTCACAAGGGGAACGGCTGGAAAAACATGAGGATGTAGAACAAGAACTTCTTACTCATTTTCAGCAGGTACACCAAGAATCTCAGATAGATCAATTGCCAGCTATAGAGAAAATTACCAAAAATTTCCCAAAGATCATAACAGAGGAACACAATCAGCTCCTCCTCAGGCCAATATCTTTATAGGAAGTGGAGGAAGCCATGCGACAACTCAAAGTAAGAAAAGTGCCTGGCCCAGATGGCTTCACGTCCAATTTCTTCCACAACTTCTAGGATCTAATCAAAGAGAAGGTCTGGCAAGTAGTTGAGGAATCCAGGACTAATAGATGGATGCTTCCCTCTTTGAACACAACCTTCATCGCCCTCATCCCCAAGGAAGAACATTCTCAGACTCTGGACAAATTCTAGCCTATTGCTTTATGTAATGTCATATACAAAATGATCTCCAAAGTTATTGCTTCACGACTAAAACCTCTGCTTCCATTACTCATATCACTGGAGTAATTAGGCTATGTGGAAGGAAGAAAAATCACAGATGGCATCATTCTCACTCACGAGATCATTCACTCCTTAAAGTAGCTCAAAAAATAAGGTATGCTCCTAAAAATTGATCTCTCTAAAGCTTTTGATAGTTTAAGCTGGATGTATATTCAAAAAATGTTGCTAGCCTTTGGCTTCTCCCCCCCTTGGGTTAGATGGGTCATGACTCTTATAACATCTACCTTCTTCTCCATTTTGGTCAATGGGATCCCTTCCACCCCCTTTCACCCCTTTAGAGGAATCCAACAAGGTGATCCCCTCTCCCCCTTCATGTTTGTTATTATGGCGGAAGGTCTTGGAAGAAGCATCAAAGAAGCTCTTCATTCCCAGCAATTGAGAGGACTCTCCTTTCCCAACACCCCTGCTTTTAGCCACCAACAATTCGTGGATGATAACATGCTATTTGGCCATCCCTAGTCTAGGAAGCCCTGAAATTAAACTCCATTTTGAATAATTTTTCAGACGCCTCTGGAGCTTGCATTAACAAGGATAATTCCCAAATCTTTTTCTTTCATATCCTGCTATAACCCAATCCTCAATTTCTAGGATCCTGGGTTTTACGATAGCCGCTCTCCCCTCCAAATACCTAGGTGCTCCTGTGATAGATACTACTTTAAAGCACTCATCTTAGTAAATGCTCTTACGAAAACTGGAAGCCCGTCTCTCTTCCTGGACTTACAGGGCTCTCAACATGGCAAGTCGACTAGTCTTAATCAAAGCTATGTTGAAATCCATGCCGCTCTAACTTTTTTTAGTTCTGGCAGTGCCAAAGTGGGTTCTCAAGGAAATCAAACATCTTCAAAGAGCCCTTCTATGGGGAAACATGGGACAAAAGTGAAAATGGGCATTGGTAAAATGGGATACAGTATGCCTTCTGAAAAACTCTGGAGATACTGGGCTTTGTGATCCTCAACACAATAATGCAGTCATGGGCGCACGCATTTGGTGGAAATGGATCTCAAAACTGCATACTCCCTGGGCTATTCTCTGGATAGTAAAATATGCCAATAATCGGCCAGTAGATGACTTAATCCGACTCATAGAAGTTGGCCCAAGCTCCCTAATCTAGAATGCAGCTAAGCAGCATAAGGACTTAATTCAACAACATAGCTTCTGGGAAATTAGGAATGGTAATAATGCGCAGTTCTGGGAAGATTCTTGATAGCAAAGACCCAAAATGAAGGATTTGATCAAACCCCATCAAATACATGACTGGGAATGGCAACTGATGGACAAGGTAAACCAACACTGGATGCCCACTCACACACAAGGATACATGCAATGGATAAGCTTGGACTACATCATCAAGCAAGGCACATAACTCACCAAGGAGAATCCGGAAACGGAGATTTCAAATAGGAAAATATGCTACTCTGACAAGAAGGATATAATTAGATGGGTTTACAAGGCAAGAGGAACCTTCACTTCACAAGAGGCTTATAATATAATTATAAGAAATCATATAGTCAAGGACCCTCTATGGAACAAAGTATGGGCTCCCTCCATATGACCAAAAATATCCACTATCCTCTGGTTTCTATGCCAAAATAAAATCCTTACCTGGGACAACCTTCGTAAAAGAAGCTTTCATGGGCCTTCTATGTGTCCCAATTTCAAAAGGTGGAAGAAACCACTGAGCATCTCATAAACTCTTGCCTCTGGCAAACTAACACTGGGAAAAAGTTAGCTTCAAATGCCAAAAAGATGGACGAATTAAGGAGAATATCATGAACATTGTATGCACTTGGGCAATCAGTCCATACAAAAGCAAATTGTTAAATGCTTTATGGAAACTTATCCCAGGTCTCCTCATGTGGACTATATGGAAAGAAAGAAACCATCGCATCTTCTAGGACCAATCCTCCCCTTTAGAAGTCCTATGGAATAATATATGTCAAAACCTTAGAAAAACCTTAATGCTTCAAATGTGGCATGAAGAAGACTTTCCCTCTATTCCATAGGAACAGAATATATGGGCAAACTAGAATCTTCAGTGGAGCCAGATGCAAGCAAATCAGGGTAAAACTTCATCACAAGGAAAGACACCATACATATATATTCCTCCACCCCAACATATGATACAACTTAACTTTGACGGAGCGTCTAAAGGCAATCCAAGCAAAGCAGGATATGGTGGAGTCCTTAGGGATCACAAAGGAACTCCTCTTCTAACCTTCATAGGCTCAATTGGTTGGGATATTAATAATTTGGTTGAATTAGAAGGGATATGTCAAGGGCTTCTCCTTGCTCAACTCGATGGTTTCTTCCCACTTATAATTGAAGGGGATTCTCATATTCTCATTAACATGGTTAATCAGATTCTGCAGGGGACTCCTTCATACAAAGTTGGCAGTAGTTGGAGATTGGAAAAACGATTAGAGCACATTGAACAATGGCTCACAACCCATAGAGCAGCCACCCTTAAACACATTTGAAGAGATGGCAACGAAGTAGCAGATCTTTTAGCTAACATTGGAGTTGACAGTGGAAGGACCCTACATGTAGGAACACTTAATACTATTGCCACTACTCTTTAGTTACAGGAATACAATGACTTGGTGCAGATTGAAATGGTCTAGGAAGAAGAAACGCACCCGGATGCAGGTGATTATCCAGGAAATTAATTTGATAAGACAGTCACGCGATGGAAGGGTTGGCCACATGGCCGCTTGCATCTTCCCCCTTGCCAACCTGAGACACATTCAAGGCACCTTGTAGGCACCATTAAATGAGTCCCGAGGCCAAGACTGCTCCACAACTCTCATAGCCATGGCATCTGCATATTATTATGCAATTCCTCCCCCGTTGCTCCACTATGTTTTCCCTCCGCAAGCTGCAGAGCTCTGCACGCGCACTGTAACAGGTAATCGATGCTGGCTACTAAGTTGTATTGACCTGGGCAATAGATTTCATTATTCTCATACTAGGCTCTGCAACTTAGCTTTGGCTCAGACCTCTTTTGTTCATCCTTTGTGCAGTTATTCCACCAATTCCATTGCTGCTAACCTTGCCTTCACTTCTTCCATGGTTCAAGTCCGACAACGAATGTGAAACAGGAGAGGAGGCACTCACGACAGAAGCATCCGCCCTCCTGCAATGCCCAACCTTGACTCTGTCTCCCCTGCTTCTTCAGCCGACAATCCCAATCCACATTACTCACTCCATGGCCGATACCTAGACACCTGAAGCAGAAGGAGAAGAACTAGGCTCCATAGTACAGGACGGAGCGATCTTGCAGTTCACATAGCCAATTTTCCCCTTCCTCCACATCCAACTCCCCATACCACTCAATTCTACTTTCACAGCACCCTAAATCGACCTATAATCACTACCATTGTTACTATTACATTCTCTGAGGAAATTGACCCGTCGGCACCTCAGCCTAAACATAATTTGGAGCAGAACAGGGTTGCACCAAGCAACAAGGGCATTCACAATCCGGGAAAATAGCAACCTGACGCAGATAGAGCTACCCTACATGGCAAAGCATTGGCTAGCAATCAGCAAGCTATGGAAATCAACCTTGGTCACACACAGGCTTCAGGAAGCCACAGGGCAACACGTCTGGAATGCATGCGGGCACGAGTAGCGTCGATGGTGTCCATATAGCTCAAGGTAGGGACACGTCAGCCAAAGAAGATGATTGGTACAAATATGCATGCTAGATCGAACAAGACCTAGCCTCGGACAGTATCTAGTCTTGACACTTGGCAGCCAGGTGTCGCCCTTTTTGCCAGGTGGATGCTTCTCATGCTGATTGGGCATTTACAGTTAAATATGTGTTTTATGGTTATGTCTATGCATTGTCTGAGGTGTTTTTTTCATTTTTTGGCCAAAACTGATAACCCCTGTGTGGGTCCTTTTCGATTTCATGGACTAGTTTCCCCTTTGTTGGGGTAGTCAAGGCTAGCCAGTATTATTTTGTGATGAATGATGCTTAGTACTATTGAGACCATGCCTCTTTGTAATTACTTTTTTGTATCATATTAACAGAACAATCTTACTTAGAAAAAAAACAAATTTAGTTCAATTCAACATTATTATTCCTTTCAACACTTCATATCACATGCTCTATTGACTCAACTCTTTACAATATTCTCATGCTTCTTGATTTTATTCCATCTCATTATGTTCAAGTGATTTCATATTTCCATTTAATCTTCATATGGGTTCATCACCATAATGTTGTCTTCTTATCTTCTTCTTATGTTAAAATTTCTTCTCTCATTTCAATAATGTGGTTATCTTTGATACTAAATGTTGTAAAGGAGAGGCTACATCATTCAAAGTGCACAAAAAACTCAATTCCAAGGAATTCCACATGTGACAACGTGCTCTATTGACTTCGATAATACAAATGTATACATATTCTTAGCCTGTAACTACATAATTTATGAACAATGATACATAAACTTGTGCTTTTATGAACTTTCATTTTCTATATTAGTGTGATAAGATCCTCGCAAAAGAAAATTATCATTAATACAAAAATTATCATATTCATATCAATTCCCATATCAAAATACATGTTAAATAATACAAAGCCATCATTTACATCTCTACCGTAAGGATCATATTGTTCATATTATTTTAAATAATTACATAATGAAATTCATATGGCTAGAAATTCTCACCCTTTATTCTATCTCAACTTACTCCCTATTTATCATTAAACCATACTAACCAATATTCATGAAACACATTTCCTTCATCCTTACCATGCAAAAAATTACATTAGCGAAGTGCCTTCCCATTTTATAATTATGCAACAACTTAATCCCATGCCTCTTTAATTTGTAACACCTTTGCAATATTGATTCTCTTTGTATTTTCCTCCTTAATTATTCACCTTGTCTATTGTAGCTTTTGACTTTCCATTCGTTTATGCGATTTGAACCTCATCTCCTTCCAACATCTCTCATCATATCATTCTTCATCACAAAAGTTGGAATTTAATATGAAAATGTATGCAAATGAAGCTAGAAAATTTTCAAATTAGAGATGACATCCCACCTTAACTTTATTAAAGAAGCCCTTTGTAAACAATTACTCTTCTTCAAACATTGTGTAAAGGAAGCTAAAAATAATGTTATGCTACCACCTTAGAAGATAAAATAAAAGATAGATCAACGACTTAAAAATTAACTTCTTTGAGGGGGAAACTTGCTTTACATTACCTAAATGGATAATTCTTGGATGATACAAATGAAAAGACCTCCTTGGTATATATGTGAGTCTAAGAGGTCAAAATATAATCAAATCATACATAACAATAATGATGTAATGACACAACAATAACAATATTGGGCTTCTATGGGGCTCAACAATAACAACATGGGGGATAGATGGGCACACCAATAACAATAGTGGGCTACACTAACAATAACAATAAGGGGAATACACTAGTATTATAGGGACCTAAAATGCCCCTCTCCTTCAAAAATGTGTTTTCCTCAATGCTTGAGTAGTTATGAATGCTTCTGTATAAAATTCTCATCCTCCCATGTGGAATATTCAACAATTAAGTTCTTCCACTTAATGAGATACTCTGAAATTAATTGATTCTGTAGTTGTCAAGTTCTTCTTTCTATGACTTCTTGATCCAAAATGGATCTTGGATAAATTTCTAAGTCCAAAAGACTTCATATAAGAGGTAAAAGGTGCTAAATTGCATAAATCCTTTGTAAATCCAATTCGGTTAAGCATAAGGGTCGAAAGCAGAGGATCATAAAGATGGACACTTTATACACAAACCTTAATAAAGGCAGCAGACCAATCGGCGGTGCATTAAAGGGGCTATCATATCTATATA
>APFE030769592.1:0-51807 GCA_000404065.3 Pinus taeda | reverse complement strand
AAGCATGAGATATGAAGTATATTGGAATATTTTAAGAGTTAAATGTTGCATAAGTTTTCCCTGTAGACGAATAGTATGAAAATCAAAAGAAAGCAAGAGGAAGAAGAGAGGGCACTAGTTATATTTTTTCCTATGTGTACTAAAAGACATCCTAGGAATGAATTTCCACTGAATGCCATATAAGTTTTCTTATTCTATGAGAAGAATCATGCAATAGATAAATGTCCCTCTCTGCTAGGTCTAAAGGATGTATACCAATAAGGGTAAAAGGTGGGTCTGAGCAGTTGTGCTTCATAAAATAATGAAGACCCCCCGATCCTAATCCATATAAACAAGGCATGCAAGCTGCACATTGTCTTCACTACAATCCAAATCAAAGTTCACCTTTCTAGCCTTGGTACCCTTCAAATCATCCATCATGGTCCACACCTCCTCCTTGGTCTTATAATCCTCCCTATCAACCCTCCTTTTGAGGCATATCCACCCTAAAGTTTGCAATGGGAAAACCCCTCACAAGGATGGAGGCCTCAAACCACCCAACCTCTTGCTTTACTACCTCCATCTCAACCTCAACCAAAATCCACCTAAGAGACCCCAAATTCCTACTCAACCCAATACGAACCCAAGAAACAACAAGGCACAATTGGTTTATAGTGGGGAGATATCATACCTTGCATATGTTGTAGAAATCCAAGAGATCAATATTAGGTCTGGGAAGGTGCTCCGAGATAATCACACACCTAGTTTACACTCTAGACATTGTTATAGGAGCTAGGTAGCTTGATGAAGATGACCTTATTGACCATATCTTACAAAAATAGCCTCCCACTACCATACTAGTTGAGGAACTCATGAAAGAATTTGGGAGTAGTCATTTGACTGAATTGTGCTATATTGACTGTAACCTGGAACCAACCAAGATTGTGGAGATTGGACCATTCAGAACTCTAAAGATCAACCCTTATGTTTCTATTGAGCAGGGAGAAAATTTATGCAGTGCGATGAAGGAACATATGGATGCTTTTTCTTGGGATTATAATGAAATGAAAGGTGTTCATCCCTCATTCTACATTCATCATATTTACATCAAAGAGGGGTGTAATCCTATGCGCCAACCCCATAGAAGGATGAACCCAACTCTTAAATAAATTATGAAAGAAGAAATGTATAAGTTATTGGATGTAGGGTTCATTTACCCCATTTTAGATAGTGACTGTGTGTCACCTCTTATTTTATTCCTCGGTAAAAATGGGAAGTGGAGGATTTGTTTTGATTACCGAGAACTTAACAAGGCTACAAAGAAGGGACATTTTCCTTTGCCCTTCCTTGAAAAAGTCCTAGATGGCCTTGCAAATAAGAAATTATTCTCCTTCATGGATGGATTTAGTGGATACAACCAAATCAAGATTAGCTTGAAGACCAAGATAAGATAACATTTACATGTCCTTGTGGTTATTTTTCCTATACAGTCCTTCAATTCGACCTATGTAATGCCCCTGCTACCTTCCACCAGGAAGTTGTAAGTATATTTATTGAATTTATTCATGACTTTGTTGAGATATACATGGATGATTTCACTCCTTATGGGTGTAACTTCTAGGAATATCTTCTAATCTATCCAAATCCTTAAAGAAATGCATTGAAATGAATCTTTCATTGAGGCCTAAGAAATGTGAATTCTTGATCAATGCAGGGACTGTCCTTGGGCACTCTATATCTAAGGAAGAGATACAAGTTGACCTAAACAAAATTTAAATCATTAAAAAGGTCCCTATCCCTCAAAACCAAAGAGATGTCAAGAGTTTCATTGGATTAACTGGGTATTATAAAAGGTTTATCAAACACTTTATTAAACTAGCTTCACCCTTGTTTGGATTGTTGGCTAATGATTCATATTTTTGTTGCACAAAAAACTGTGAGGAAGCCTTCCAAGTACTGAAATAAAATCTAAACACTACACCCATCCTTAGGGGTCCCAACTAGGCTTTACCTTTCCATATACACATAGATGCCCCAGACAAAGTTGTAGGGGAAACCTTGGGACAAGTGGAAAACAAATTTCCTTATGTTATATATTTCATCAGTAAAAAGCTTTTCAAAGATGAGTTAAAATATATTGTCACTAAAAAGGAATTCTTCGTAGTGGTACATTCTTTGAACTAGTTTACAAATTATATCACTAGTTATCCAACTTTTTTTCACACTCACCATGGAACCATTAAGTATTTAATGAATAAACATGATGCCAACGACAAGATAATTAGATTTTTGTTATTATTATAAAAAATGGATTTGACTATTATTGATAGACCAAGGAAAGAGAATGTGGTTGCAGATTTATTGTCAAGACTAACCCTACCTATAGGAAAAGAAGAAATCACGAATGATCAACTTCCATATGAACATCTCTTTGCCATCTTGGTGCTTTCTCCTTAGTTTCCTCATATATCCAACTACTTGGTTGGTGGGAGGTTCCATCCTAATCTATCATCCAAGGAGAAGAGGAAGATTGTTAGGAAAAGTGCCCCACTCACTTGGATTAGGGGAAATATTTTTAGATTGGGACTAGATAAGATATTGAGGAGGATTTTGAGGGAAGAGGAGGTCTTTGACATCCTATCAACATGCCATGATGGACCATGTGGGGGCCACTTTGCTACTAAGAGGGTGGCCTTCAAATTTATATAATGAGGTTATTATTGGCCCACTTTACATCAAGATGCAAGAAGGTACACTGCGAGGTGTGATCATTGCCAAAAGATGGGTAAATCCACACCCAAGGATGAAATTCCCTTACAACCTCAAGTGACGTTAGTGCCATTTGAGAAGTCGGGCATGGATTTCATTAGACCTATTGATCCCCCATTGGGACAAAAGAGATATATCATTGTGTGCATTGATTACTTGAATAGATGGGTTGAAACAAAGGTAGTAAAGGTAGCTACTGAGTAAAGGGTGGTTGAATTTATGAGGGAGAGCGTATTCTACAAGTTTAGGTTTCTAAGGGATTCAGTCACTAACCAAGGAGCACAATTTAAATCAAATCTCATTGAATATCTCATGAAGCAGTACCACATCAAGCACAAGGCATCCACTACCTATCACCCTCAAGAAAATGGCTGGGTGGAAGTCACAGCTAGATCACTCGAGAACATTCTTACCAAGGTTGTTAGTAGGAGAAGAAAGGATTGGGGAGACAGACTTGTGGAAGCCACTTGGGCCTACAACACCACTTGGAAGACTACCCATAGATTTACCCCATTTGAAATAATCTATGGGAAGAAGGCCCTATTGTATATTGAATTTGAATATAACACCTTACGGATGGAAGGCCGATTAGACATAGATGTTAATATAGCACAATAGGAGAGGCTCCTTCAACTCGATGGTTTATATGAATTGAGATTCCAATCTCTCTTGCACATTGAGGTAATGTAGCTAGAAAGGACGGTTTGGAATGATAAAGACACCAAAGCAAAGACTTTTCAAGAAGGAGATTAGAACCTATTGTATGATTCTAGGTTCAAAGATTTCAAGGGAAAGCTAATGAAAACATGGATGAGTCCCTATCAAGTAGAGAAATTTCATGAGAATGGATCTTCCCAAATAAGAACAATTGATGAGGAAGGGACCCCATCACTTATCAATGGTTATAGGTTAAATTTGTATAAAATACCTTTGTCCAAGGAAGAGTTTGTCAGTTCAATAAAGAGAGAATTAAAGGTGATTAGGAGGCTCACAGTCCTCAGTCCACAAAAATTATAAACAAAAAAAAAGAAAAGAAAAAAGGAGGGACTAGATGAAAACCTCCAAGAGGCATCTAAGACCAACTCCAGGGTTGAAAACCTCCCCGAGGCAGCCCAAGAGTAAGAAAATAACACAAAAAAAAAATTAAAAAAATATTAAAAGATACTGAGGTGAAAACCTCATTTGAGGCACGTAAGGAAGGCATGCAGGTTGAAAACCTCTGCAGAGATAGCTTACATGTCTCAAAACCAAAATAGAGAAAAAGAAAAAAGAAAAACACAAGGAATGAGGTCTTACACTACTTATGATAACATATCTCTTTTGTAGGACTCCAGATAGTCAACAGAACTATGACTATAGGACCTATTGCATTTTCACCCCTTTCGCTCACCTCCCTACCTCTCTACATCATCCTTCCAACAATAGAATCGAAATGCTGTAGGATATTTAAATGATACGTGAGGAATATCTTATTGGAGAAACAGGTGTAAAGGTCATGTCTTCAGTAAGAAGTGTTGAGAGAGGTCCACCAACATCAATTTCATCACCCATACACTCCAACTAGCCAAAATTTAGTTTCCACTTCCACTCTGCCATGCATATAAAAAACATAGAAAATATCTTCTTTCGTTTTTCCACCACCTAAACCACATCCTCATCATCGCAAACCTATCCTCATACCTTTTTTTACTTGCCCTCAAATTCCACATGAAATATAGGGTCTCAAAGAGGAATTAAATGAGAGCTACAGGAAGAGGATTCCTCCTATAGCAACATGTGTAGTCACACCACATATCCTAGAATCAACTTTCTCCACCCATAGAGAAAGAGATCCAGCCACCTTCAGTATCATAGATCCATTTTTTAATTAATAACGGACACACCAGCTGATAATCCATCCACTCCACCAATAATAGATTGGACACTGAGAAGAAACCAACACACACAGCAATGTTATCAGTCAAAGAACTATTAAGTTATGAGGACTTGTGTAGAAGAAACAAAGGAAATCAACACCTTCAGGATCATCATATTATAAAGACCATCTCTAGCATGCAAGCTGCTCTAGCACATAAACATCACATGTAGGCTTAGGTATGACAATCCTCACCTCTTCCCTATGTATATGATGATACCGAAATGAAGCTACAAGAGAGAATTGAAGGAATAAAAGGAAGTCAGAATTTCCCAAAGTTTCCCTCAAACCCTCATGCACATGACATAATAACATTAAAAGGAGTAAGTGATCCTTTCCCTCTCTATTTTCATATGTAAGAGCAACATAGGGTCAAAGAAAGGTATTTTTTGTTAAGTGAATATTGACATCCTTCTCCCCCTCTGATAAAAAGGGAAAAATTGACACTGTCTCTACAACCAAGACTATTCTAAGGCTATAATTTGAGATACACCTAAGTATCCTTGAGAAGGAGCAGTAGGAGAAATGGGGGGAGGGTTTAATAGAAGAGAGCCTAGAAGCAAAAAGAGAATTCATCAACATCCTCCCATGGTAAATATTTTTCAGAGAGTTTAGTATTTTGGTTTCTTTGAACTGTCGAAGGGGTATGGTGAAGACATATTAGGAATTTTCCATGGCTCTAAATCCTAAGGGAGGACATAGTGCCACCACTATAGTTAGAGCTTGCCATCTCTCTAAATGTTGAACTCAAAATCAGAGTGATTACATTACCATTAGGAATTAAATGGAGCAAGGATGAAAAGGAAGTGATTGTCACATCTAGGAAGAAATTCTTCATTCTTAAAGGAAAACCCGTAGAAGAAAAAAATGGAGTGAGAAGGGAGACACTACCATACCCTTGGGATAAAGTGGCCTACCACATTATTGAATACATATCCTATGATGGGAGGATGAACATTGTATATGCCTACCATTTTCAATTACTCTATGATTTAATATTCAAAGAATAATTTCCTATCCCACAAAGACTCAATGTTCCCCATTTCATAATACATTCTGTCATTAAGATGATCCAAAAAGTGAGGGAATGGAAGCACCAAACCATTGCTCACCAAGACCTTATCTATATGATTGTTATGGATGACCAAAACCAATTAAGGTGCCTTGTAATCTAGACTGATTTTGTAGATATGGATAGGGAAAATTTCATTCAAAACATAAAACGTAACCTCCACATAGCAGAAGGGAACACTAGCCTCTAATATTGGGGGTAGATAAGGAAAATAATAAATAGAAACCATGGAAGAAGAGGAGGCAACCAAAATAGAGGAAGAAGAAGAAAAAATTAAGGAAGAAGAAAGAGAGAAAAAAGTAGTAGAAGAAGATAACCTTGAGTATACCTCAAAGCCTCAAGGGACAAAGAAACAAGGACATCAAACTAGTCTCTCTCCGAGAAATAAGCAAGAAGTGGTTGCAACATTGGTCACAATGAGCACACCTGTCAAGCCCAAAAATATGCAGCCAAGGCAAGGTCCCCTATACTTGAAAATAAGAAAGATCACCATGATGAGGCAAGGGAAGCCTCAACCTCCTAAAAAGTTTCCTACCACCATAGAGGAGTCAGCAAGCAAGAAGGAAGAGGTGGGATCTAGCGAGGGGAAGAGTGAAGAAATTACTTCTCTTAAGATTAAAACCAGGAAACATGTGCTCCCTCTGGGAAGTACCACCATGAGGGTAATAACATTTAGGATGCTCAAGACACAAGCTACCATGTTACAATAAGAAAAAGAATAGCTAAAGGAGGAAACAAGGAACCTACAAGATAAATAGGGGTTGCTACTGTAGCATTAGAAAGTTCTATAGGAAGGAGTAACCACCTTAAAATAAGAAGAAAAAGGCCTCAAAGAGGTACAATAGCCTAATCCACATCCCAACCTAGAATATTCTTACAAATTTGTTGAGGGAGGTAGGATTATACCTGAGAAATTTGCTATCCCACTCCTTTTTGAGTTAGAGAAGGAATGAGGTAGAACACATAGATGGATGCAGATCACAAAATCCAAAAGTGTAGAGGATGTGGATCTCATGGAGGAGAAAGTCAATGAGATGGGAAAATAAGTGAATAATCTAAAATTAAGAGAGTTAATCATGAGGGAACACCTATAGGAAAAAAACACCAGGTTAAGGGAGTTGTTGAAAGAAAAAGGGACAAAAATTTCTAGCATGGAATGTTTATCCATGGAAGCTATATAATCTAGGAAACCATCCAAAGCCTATGCTATTTTCTCAAAGAGTAGTGGCTGCAATTTCAAATTAGGACATTAGCATAGTACGATTGATTTCTCTTCCAAGACTAAAGAAAATTTATTTAAGTTTTCAAAATAGAAGTATTGGGGATAAAGCCAAGCTAGCTAAGTTTTACATGCATCAATTAATCCTCATAGACATAAATGTCTGGGACCCCAACTAAATGTTGGAATACATGAAATTGATAGAAATAGCCTCTTGGTTTACCCATGAGGAGACAAGGTTTGATGAAGTAAAAGGGGTGATGACAAAAGGAGAAAAAAAGGCCTTATATGAGGGAAGAATTAGTAAACTACAAGTTTATCATCAACAACCACAATCTCATATCCTCTGATCCTGAATTGGCATCTAGCAGCCCAAGATCAATCCATGTTGCATTTTGAAGACACTTTTAGGATGTTTGGGGATAAATAGTATACAAGATTGTCAAATAATATGGTAGGCCCTTCCTCATATTTTATAAATTAGAGAATATCACCCCTCAAAAAGACCAACAAATTCCTTAGAGAAAACCCCCCTATACAAGAGGATCATGCAAGGGTTGAAATGAGGTGGATAGGGTTCAAACTTAGTCATCCCTTACTATAGACATAGAGGCAAATACATGTTTCTATGCATAGGAAGGTATAACATATGAAGTGGCTTCTGTTATAGACATATTTGGGCACTGCAACCCCAATCACATATGTCGATAAACTAAGGGCTCTTAAACCCCTCAAAGTGTTGTTTCACACCCTAAAGAATCGTGGTCAATTGATTACATCATTTCCCAGAAGTTCCACTTGAAAAACCACTCAGAACTGGCCAAAACTAGACCATACAAACTACTCCATGCTTAGGGTGCGATGCATACTCGTTGCTACACTCACCAGGTGTGATGCATACTAAAAGATCCTTTTGTGGGGTGCGATGGGCAAGAGTAGACAAATGGCAGAGGCAGTTTGCTAAGTGGAAACCCAAAGTATCTTTTAGAAATTGCTCATATGACACTTGCCTCTCTGAATTCGACAAGGGATCAATAAGAGATCAAAGAAGCCTCCAAGTGGAACCAACAACTATCATTGAAATGACACTAATCAAAAGCTCGGAAGCTAACTCAACCCTCTGCAAATATCTATAAATGGATCCCTCGTCTGAGAGATTTAGAAGCTGGAATTTTGTAATTTGTAAGGAAGTGTTGTTGGTTTCTCTTTGAGAAGAAACATTGTATTGTTGGGTGATCTTGATTTTCATGAGGTGAAGAGGGCTTTCATGCTAGGAGGATGATGCTAGATCAGATAGCTTGGTTGTAATCCTCTCTTCTATTTCTACTATCAATAAAGTTCTTTGATTTTTTCCTCCATATAATTGTGTATTTTTGAATCTTGTTATTTGTAGATGCAATTGTATGGTTAATGTATTTCTGATTCTACATTGGTTATGATAGCATAGATTGAGATGCTTTGATAGTGTTTTGTTGCTTTGCCTCTACAGGTATTCTCTAAAGCGGAACAAGTGGGAGGAGAGTGGCGAGTTGTATCAAGGGAGAGAGGAAACAAGCAAGGAGCCAAGTGAAAGATACAGGTTGGTCCTCTTTGCTTCTCTCTTATCTATCATACATAAGGGAAATCTTGAAGCACTTTGAATTGTTTGTTTCTAAGATAGCTACCTGTCTTAGTGGGACTAGAAAATCGAAAAGACACTAGTTTTCCTAGAAGAAAAATGGCAACTCCACTAGGGAGAAAATATTTTTTTTGTTTGTTACAATTGTTTGCTTTATAAACTATAGATGGAACCTGAAGTTAAGCCATCTAGCCTTTGAACTTCCCTTGCTATGCAAGTGCAAAGTAGATCAACGCTGCTTTAGTCAATCTCCGAGTTGGTTTATGAACTAAACATCTGACTTGAAAACATCCTAAGCACCCTTGTGGTAGCTAAATAACCTCATAAGATCATACCCCTGTACTTTGTTTTTAATGTCTATCATAGCTCAGCCTAAATCAATTAACTTAGCTACAAATTTTGAGTGAAAACCAAACTCAGTTTCGTTCCCTAGTCCATTGCATTGTCTGTAACTGGTAGCCTGGATGCATTGCACTTCCCATGTGTTGCAGGTGAGATGCATCCCTATTTCCCTTAAGGACAGGTGTGATGACTGAATGATATTATCTCTCTCTAGAATTTGGTTTTTCCCTCCTTGTTTTCAACTTTATTCAGTAGTTTTGCTGCTTATGATTAGTATATCATTGCTGAATCCTTCTTCCTTTACATTATTCATCCTCCATTGATAAGGATTTGTGAATGTTTTTTATGTATTTTTCATCATTTACAATCCTCCTTTGTCGAGAGTAGCTTAATTGAGCTGTTGTTTTGATGCAAATAAGTGTCGTAACTGTCATTTTGAGTCAAAAGAAGAGTGTCGTAAAGTCTTTCTCTTCTAGATAGTCGATTGTACTTTTGCCATTGTATTTGATTTGAATTATCAATATTTGAAGTGTCAAAAATAGTTTTCCATTCGAAATTGAAAGTGTCATCTTAGTCTTCCTTTCATTTTGAAAAGAAATTTTTGAAGTGTTGCTTTGAAGAAAATAGTTCATATCTATACTTAGTTTCCTTTTTGGCATTCTCACATTAAGGAAACAAAAAAACAAATACATGCATGTGCATTTGCATTTAGATTGCATGCGGAAAATGATTTAGGAAAAGTGCATTTAGTGTATGCTCTCTGCTCTCTGTTGAAAGAATCATACTCTTCTTTCCTTAGTAGCCAGGATTTTCATTGCTAAAAGAAAACAAACGACTATTTATCATTTTAGATTGCATATTTAGGAATTTTACATCTACATCACGGGGTGAACCTTGAAAGGAAAAATTCTAAAAATATCAACTCTAAAATAAAGCTCAATGAACATAAAAATTCTTTGGAACCTAATGCAACACATCTAGAGTTCTGGGTTAGAGAAGTATTCCGGCATTGTAAAACTCGGTAGCTATCGTTTTCATTGAAGGTTGGGTGATTCCTGCTCTTTGATACGACAAGTGCGAGTATGGACTTTTCCTCCCCATACCGTCGAGTATATATTGGGAGACCACAATAGGAAGCCGTGTCTATTGCCCTATCGATCACAATGCATTGAACATAGCATTCGGGAAGATTGACCATTGTATGTAAAATCCCTGGTAATTTCTATTTAATTTACCACCAAGGTGTATATTGCAGTTTTGCGATTGGTTTGGTAATCTCTCTGTCTAGATTTCCAGAGTAGTCACTTTCGTTCCTTTTTGACTCCTTAAAAGAAAATTTCCATCTAAGCAATTGTCACTTCAGGCTCATTAAAAATCAAAGGTGACTAGAATCATCTTTAGCTTTTTCTCAACTCTTAAAAATTGAAAAAGCAAAGTTGTGTCAAAGTGTCATAAAATTTATTTAATTCAAAATAACATCCTTGTTCCTTCGTTGATCTTTGTTATAGATATGATCCAAAAATATAAGATAATAACAATTATACCCAAGAAATAAGAAGATCTGAATAGGTAGAAATGATTCACTTTATTAATGTCAAACCCTTAAGGTAGGGAAACACCATACATTCACTCATTAAGGGAGGAGAACACTCCACATGCCATATCCTTGTTCATACAATAATCCTTGACACCCTTCCATGTGAAGTCTCTAGCCTCTATATAGGCCTCATACATACAATACCATGGGTCATTACCATGGTTCTGTCGTACCATCAAACTAATACCGTCGACCCATTACATTATTACTAACTACTTGTGGTCCCTTACATGATATGGGTTAACCACCTTATTTATTACTATGGACCATCCCATTATTACATTATTACCTTGGGTATCTCCCTTTGTACCCCATATTATCCCCCTTAGGTATATAACATTCCACCCCCCTTAGCATGCTTCGTCCCTGAAACATGGGAAGAACACAAATAATAAGATCTATTCAAAAGAGTATTCCACTAGTACCATGCACGTGCATCTAACCATCCAAGAGAAAGGTGAACCCTTGATCTCGTTGGTGTCTCGCTCACTTGAGATGGAAGTTGACCGTGGCAGCTCTTCTTTGTTGATGTGTAGTAGGTGGATCTTCGCTCCTCTCTATCTGTCCTATGGGGGTTGTTGTCCTTGTGGCTAATTTGGTGCCATCTTGTTGGTTGTTTTCTTGCAGTGTTATAGACATTTTTGGGCACTACAACCCCAATCATAAATGTCCATAAACTGAGGGCTCCTAAATCCCTAAAAGTGTTGCGTCACTGCCTAAAGGAACATGGTCAGCTGATTACATCATCTCCCAGAAGTTCTCCACTAAAAACTACTCAGAAATGGTTAAAACTGGACCATACTGAATACCCAGTGTAGAGGGTGCGATGCATATCACCTTCCTAGTGTACAGGGTGCGATGCCTACTGAATGGCCCCTCTGTAGGGTGCGATGGGCGAGAATGGACAAATGGCAAGGACAATTTGCAAGGTGGAAGATCATGGAATCTTCTAGAAGCTTCCCCTCTAACAATTGCCTCTCTATTTTCGACCAGGGACGAGTAAGAGATCATCAGTCTCCAAGTGGAAGAAAGAACTATCAGATAAAAGACACTAATCAAAACCCCAGAATATGACTCACCCCCCTACAATCATCTATAGATGGATCCCTCATCATAGAGATATAGAGGCTGGAATCTTGTATCTTGTAGAGAAGTGTTGTTGGTTTTCTGGTGAAACTCCATAGTGTTGGGTGATCTAAGCTTTACTTGAGGTGAAGAAGGGCTTTCTTGCTGGAGGATGATGCTGGGTCAGAAGTATTGGTTGTAATCCTCTTGCTATTCTTGATATTAATAAAGATATTTAAGTTTTCCTCCATATTCTTAAATGTTTGATTATATATGCATTTGTATGGTTAACACATATCTGGTCCTGTGTTATTTATGAATATAGATCTCTATTCTTCGATAGTAGTATGCTGCTTTGATTCCACAGGTGCTCTTTGAAGCTGGCAGACGAAGAAGAAGCGACAAAGATCTATGATGAAGGAGAGGAATCAAACAAGGGAACTAAGCGCAAGCCTAAGGTTGGTGTCCTTTGTTCCACTCTTATCTATTTTCATAAAGGAAAGCAAAAGTAGACTTTACTTGTTTGTTTCTAAGATAGCTACCAGTCTTAGTGGGAATAGCAACTCCAAGTGGACACTATTCGCAGTAACAAAATGTGGACTCCGCTGGGGAACGAATAGATTGTTTGTTAGTCTATCTTTGTTTATTTTTATAAACATACAAACGGAGCCTGAAGTCAAGCTAGCTAGCATTCAAACTACATTTGTTATACAAATTCAAAGTGGATCAATGCTACTTCAGTCTATCTCCGGGTTTTTTTTATCAATTAAATCGATCTACAAACGTTCTAATTGCCCTAAGTGGTGGCTCTATTAACCTCCTTACATCAACCCCTGTGATTTATATTTACTGAACATCACTTACTCGGCTTAAATCCCTAAACTGAATTGCAAATTGTGAGCAAGAACTGGTTAAAAGTCTCACACTAGTACCATTGTATCCTCCCTTCAAGGCAGTCTATATGCATCGCACTTCTTGTGTGCAGTAGCTGCTCTGCATACTGATTTCCCTGTGTGATAGGTGCGATGGTCAGGGAAGGTTAACTTTACCTTCAGACTTTGGTTTTTCCTTCACTATTTTCAGTTCTATTCAAGAGTTTTGCTATCTATGGTCAGTATATCTCTATGAAAACCCCTTTCTCTTACATCATTCCGCCTCTATTGTGCAAAAAACTGTAAGTGTTTTTATGTATTGTGCACCATTTTCAGTTCTCTTTTGCAAAGAAGTAGCATAGTCGAACTATCGTTTCTTAATCTGAAAGTGTCGTTTTCAGTTATAGAAGAGAATCCCATTGTTCTTGATAGTCGATTATACGGTTACTCTTGTATATGATTTGAATTAGTAGTTTTTAAAATGTCGAAAAACAATTTTCATTTTGAAATCGCAAAGTGTTGCCCTTACCTTCACTTCATTTTGAAAAGAATTTTGTTAAGTATTGTCACTTCGAAAATAATTCAGATTTGCACTTAGCTTTCTTATCGTCATTTATACATTAAGAAGGCTAAAAACAAATACATGCATGTGAATTTGCATTTAGACTGCTTGGTTTGATTTAGGACAGTGCATTTAGTGTGTGCTCTGTGCTCTCTGTTGAAAGATTCTCAACTTTCTTTCCTTAGTAGCTAGGATTTTCATTGCCAAAAGAAGATTAAACAATTTTTTATCATCTTAGAATGCATTTTAGGAATTGTATACACATCACGTAGTGAATGTGAAAGGAAAATTTTTAAACAAGATCAACTTAAAATAAATTTAATGAATTTAAAAATGCTTCAGAACCTAACGCATAACATCTAGAAGTCTAGGCTAGAGACGTATTCTGGCATCGTAAAACCTGGTAACTGTTGTTTTCGTTGTTGGTTGGGTGATTCCTTCATTTTGAGACGGCAAGTGCCAGTACAGACTTGTGCTCCCACGTACTGTCGAGTATATATTAGGAGACCACAATAGGCTACATCCTTTATCCTTAGGAAGCTGTGTCTTCCACCCTATCGATTGCAATGCACTGAAAAGATCATTCGAGAAGATTAACTGTCGTACCGTAAAAAGTATTCTGCATTTTTGCGATTGGTTTAGTAATCCCCTCTGCCTAGATTTCCAGAGAAGTCTATTTTGCTCCTTTTTAGACTCCTTAAAAGAAAAGGTCCATCTGAGAACTTGTCACTTCAGGCTCATTAAAAATCGAAGGCGACTAGAGTCATCTTTTGGTTTTTCTCGAATCTTTAAAATTGAAAAAACAAGTTGTGTCAAAGCATATAAAATTTATTTTAATCGGAATAACATCACAAGTTCCCTTGTTGGTCTTTAGGTTGAGAAAATGGAGTCTACGAACCAAGGATTTCCCCTTGGAGGAAATCCTAGTCCTTTCTCCTCTTGAGGAGTTGTTGGTGCACCCGATATGGCCACATTGTCACTTCCAGGGTTGACAATTGGTTTGCCTGTATGGCTCTTCTCTACCTCTATCGTTCAGAATACTGTAATTCCTGAACAGTCAAGTCGGCAACTATATGATACTAGAGTTGCCCCCCAACCTTCTACTTTGTCTATTTCTCCCTCTCCTCCTTCCTCTTCACTTGATAAAGTTGGAAAAGCTAAAGATCAAGTAACTGAGAAGAAGAAGAAGCAGAAAGAGAAAAAAGAAAAGAAGAAGAAAGAACCAAAAGTGAAAGGGGGCAACCAAGCATTGTCTAGAGAAAATCCTCACACCGCACCGTCTAAACCTAAATCTCCATGTGTCATTGGCAATGGAGACCACTATCACCGAGATTGTCCCTGCATCCCTCGGATCTTAAGGGACTAGTCTCCTTGTTTGCACAATCCGGTGTCGTCAACCTCTGATGATCATGTTGAAAACACACCATCAACCAGTGAAAGTGAAGTATATGGACAGAAAAGGAATCAAAAATTTCCTTGTAAATTGTGTGAAGGCGATCATGCCATCCACCATTGTCCCTTCCTTGATGAAGCTAAAAGAGTTTTGGATGACTGTCCTGCTTCACCGCTACGGCTACCTCCTGGATGTAAGAAACTCTTGCCAAGTCCAACACTGGTTGAGAATCTGGCTAGCCTACCATTGTGGTACGCTGAAGTGTCTATCATTGAAAATGAACCCTCTGAATCCATACCAGACGAAATTCAAAAGGTCAAGGCGACAATTGACCCAGTCTTGCCTTTAGAATGTTCATCTTCAAATGATACCGTCACTGAAGAGAAAGAGAACGACACCGTTCAAATTTTTTTTGTAAACAGGGACTCTGACGAACTTGGGGGCAGTCTACCGATTCCTTTATCGTAGGAAGGAATTTCATCAGAGTCATATCCGACCGTCTATTCGGTCCCACCTCCAAGCAACATAGTCGTTTCCTTCGATTGGAATCTACTAGGTAGACCCCGTATACCAGCTAGTGTACCATTCCGAATCATTGTACAAGCTTACAGAATGGTCCTGGCTAGTACCATCATAGATGAAGGGGCTTCTGTGAGTATCATTTCCTCAACTACTTGGAAAGCGCTTGGTTCGCCATCACTTTCGCCTGAAATGAGAAATATGACAGGCTTTGACAAAGGAACCAGTCGACCATTAGGGATCCTTCCAAATGTGCCCATTACTTTGAGAAGGAAAACCATTCACAAGAATGTGATGGTACTCCAAGGACCCCTGGATTGTAATCTACTCCTTAGACGTGACTATATTTATTGCATGGGAGCCGTCGTCTCCTCACTCTTTAGAGTAATGTGTTTTTCGTATGAAGGTAGAATGGTCAAGCTCATAGACTAACTATCATTCCCTAGTTCACACATAGCAAATAGTCAAATGCCATCCCTAAATGGTCTTTTCATGCAAGGAAATTCTCATTGATCTCCAGTTCGTCCACCTAATGAGCGCGAGTGATTCAAGAGGATATGATGGAAACCCAGGGGGCATGCACCCTGGTCTGTTTCAGCAGGAAAACCTTGGGTATGGAGTAGGTTTCCATGGAGGATATATGACTAGTCTGACACACTCGTCCTCATAGGAAAATGGGATTAGGCTGGAATAAGATACCTTCGTCAAAGTTATGTGAGTGGAGGCGACTGTGCCACTCACCTTTGTCTATTTCGATAGACATCGCCAAGGAAACATTTTGTCTGCGATGCGGGTGGAAAGTTTTCATGGTAACCTGGGAATTTTTCACTATACCTGGGGGTGCAAACCTTTCCACATGCAAGCAAAGAGCGATCATTTATTTTTTAGATTTGTAGGACCTCTAACCCTTTAAACTCGTAAGGCTGGTCGTTTCCTAGCTTGCATAAAAGAAAGGATTCGGGGCAAAGCTTAAAAAAGGTGCAAGCCCCATAAAAAATGGCATCTTAGATGATACATCCTTATTATCGAGTAGTGTTACCGCAGGGTTCAAGCTCATTTAAAAATAAACCCTCCATGAGCAGTTTTAACGCAGAATTCAAGCTCGTTAAAAAATAAACATAAGCAATGAGCAAATGTTTCCCCCAGAGTTTAAGCTCATTAAAAAATGAACCAATTTTCCGGTAAATTACCATTGTGAATGCCTTATCATCAGCTTTTGAGCCCTGGTCGTGTTCTCATCATCACCTCTGCTCTGTGTTTAGCCGATCATTCACCTCCATTTGATTGTTTACCCTTTTGAGGAACATCTGCAAAGAGTGATTATATTAGCCATCCTTGTGACACTGCCATGATTGGAAAATTCCAAACCTTACCTAGAATCAGTAGCTACCCAATATCATCACTCGTTCCTCAAAAAACGAGTCTCCTTTAAGCTCTTTTTAACTGACTCATAAAATATGAAAAGATTACCGAGAAATTAGCCTATCTGGCTTGTTAAAGTCATCGGAAGTGCTATCCCTCCTCTAGATTTTAATCTTTTTGGATCTGAGGGATTATTACACAAAAAGATTGAGCACTTATCTTGTTAGGCTCGTTAAAACTATCAAAAATTCATCCCTTTTGTATTATTTTACACTTTTTTGGACTTAAGGGATTATAGGACGGAAAAGAATCTTTGGAGTTTCCTTTCCATCCCTTTCAGACTCTCTAAAATTGAAAAGGACCGAGTTATCTTTGTCGTTAAACTCGTTAAAACCAAATAGCGACAAACTCGTCCAAATGGACGAGAATGAGTTTCACTGTCGCTAGGCTCGTTAAAATATAGCGACAGGTTCGCCCGAAGGGCGGATTATGGAACAAGCATATGTTATCCTCCTCAAGCTTGACAAAAATAGAGAGGTACTGGTCAGCAATGACTGGGGAAAATTGGGAAGAAAACTTGAAAAAACTTTATTGCTAGCAAGTCGCTCTTGAACATGACACTTTCTCTCCGCATCTGAGCCGGGTTGGGTTGTTCCGTTCACTGGTCATATCACCATTGGTCTGTCACACCATCCATCTTTGGGGTTAATGCTACCAATCCATCGTCATTGTCACCGATATGTTCAAGAGAAGTCATTCAGAGAATTCACCTGTGTCTCACCTGCTGCAATACATTCCTGCTCCATTATTTCATGACCGCCACCCTGAACACTATATCATTAGATTGTTTTCACCTCCAAAATCATTTGCTTCATTCCATGTTGTAGATGTGGGATTCATTAAGGCCCTCCTACGACGGGTCACTTCTTGTCGACATCAGCTCATTATCCAAGAAGTCGACCTAGGAACAACCCTTTCAGTACTTTGAAGCTTGCATGCCTCAATGCCAAGTTTCTCACTTTCCGCGACAGGTTTAAATTAATGGCCTTCGACCGAGGGATTTTGCGTGGTGTTCGACGCCAAGCCTTTTTCACACCGTGCAAATTGTACTGTAGTACCTTGAGGGTCATTGTCATTATTGGTGATTCCTCTCGCGCCTGTTAACAGCTTACATCATTGGCTAGTAATCAGGCGATGTCTTTCCATGTTTGACTCCAAAACATTTTTCACATGGATCGACTTGTACTCTGAGTGAAGATTGAACGAGTTTTGAAGACCCTGGATCTAGTTTCATCCATCTGGGCTGTGATATATTCAGGAATATAAAGACATCAAATGTACATCATTGCTGAACAGATGATCATCCAAATCAAACGATGATGAGTCCAAATCATCAGTTTTCCACACAGACGATTGTCTGTCCTATGTACGTGAAAATGAATTTATAAAGCTGAGCATGGGAATGCCCGCCTCAGCTAGATCATGAAAAATGTTCTCAATATAATGTATTGTATTGTATCTTATTATAGGTCACCTCCTAGCTCGAAAAAACTTCAGATCCTCATGGTAAAACATTTCACCCGACATCAAAAGATTAACGACCTCATGGTTTAGGGGGCAACTGTTATAGACATTTTTGGGCACTGCAACCCCAATCATAAATGTCCATAAACTGAGGGCTCATAAATCCCTACAAGTGTTTCTTCACTTCCTAAAGGAACAAGGTCAGCTGATTACATCATCTCCCAGAAGTTCTCCACTAAAAACTGCTCAGAAATGGTCAAAACGGGACCATACTGAATACCCAATGTAGAGGGTGCAATGCATATCACCTTCCCAGTGCACAGGGTGCGATGCATACTAAATGGCCCCTCTGTAGGGTGCGATGGGCAAGAATGGACAAATGGCAGGGACAATTTGCAAGGTGGAAGATCATGGAATCTTCCAGAAGCTTCCCCTCTGACCCTTGCCTCTCTGTTTTCAACTAGGGATGAGTAAGAGATCATCAGTCTCCAAGTGGAATCAAGAACTATCAGAGAGAAGACACTAATTAAAACCCCAGAAGATGACTCACCCCCCTACAATAATCTATATATGGATCCCTCATCACAAAGATCCAGAGGCTGGAATCTTGTATCTTGTAGAGAAGTGTTGTTGGTTTTCTGGTGAAACTTCATAGTGTTGGGTGATCTAAGCTTTACTTGAGGTGAAGAAGGACTTTTTTGCTGGAGGATGATGCTCGGTCAGAGCTATTGGTTGTAATCCTCTTGCTATTCTTGATATTAATAAAGCTATTTAATTTTTCCTCCATATTCTTGTATGTTTGATTATATATGCATTTGTATGGTTAACACATATCTGGTCTTGTGTTATTTATGAATATAGATCTTTGTTCTTCGATAGTAGTATGTTGCTATCATTCCACGGGTGCTCTTTGAAGCTGGGCAGATGAAGAAGAAGCGGCAAAGATCTATCAGGA
The DNA here is from genome assembly GCA_000404065.3 of Pinus taeda. Lineage (NCBI taxonomy): Eukaryota > Viridiplantae > Streptophyta > Pinopsida > Pinales > Pinaceae > Pinus > Pinus taeda. Next base: position 33,044 of record APFE030769592.1, on the reverse strand, counting down.
AGGAGAGGAATCAAACAAGGGAACCAAGTGCAAGACTATGGTTGGTGTCCTTTGTTCCACTCTTATCTATTTTCATAAAGGAAAGTGAAAGTAGACTTTACTTGTTTGTTTCTAAGATAACTACCAGTCTTAGTGGGAATAGCAGCTCCGAGTGGACACTATTCCTGGTAACATGCGGGGTGATGTGGGTGATGATATGTTGAAGTTTTAACCCATGACGTCTTTTTCTTTAATTCACCCCTTTCTGGAGCCTGACTGTTATGTTGTGGTGCCTGTTTTGGTGTCTTATCTTCCAATATTACCTCAACCACTGAGCCCTCATCTGATGTAGCAGCACGTATAACCTTTTCTACTTCAGCCTCTGTTTGTGTTTGATTGTCGATCATCACTAGCTCATCATCTAATATGTCAGTCCCTAGAACATCTTTTGCTTCAGCCTCCTTAGACTCTACATGCTTATTAATGGAAATATCATGTAATGTAATTTTCTTCTTTTTATACCAGAGCTTCAGGAATTTCTTCTGCACATTAATATTGATAGTACCCACGGATTCCATCCAAGGATATCCCAAAACAACATCCATGTTATCCATATCTGACTTATAAAAGTCACCATGCAACACATACTTATCCATTGAAAGCTTCAAATCTTTATAAACTTGCACATCCTCTGCGTTTTCAATGTGTTTTGCTGGCACTTGTAATTTTTTTTCCAAATTGACATTTATGAGATTTTTCTTGCAACGAGGATTTATAGACACAATGATCTTCACCTTCTGAATCAACCCATGAACTTGCAATAAGGAGATACTACTAGAAAAGAACCCCACATGTTTCTCATTTTATTGTTTTCTGGCATGAGACCATCTGTCTAAAAGGAATTTTTCAAATTCTTCGTCGGGCAAGTTGGAACACTTCTTTTGGTTAAGTAATTCCCACCATGTGGTTTTCTCATCTTTAAATTTAGTTACTACCCAAAATTTCCAATTTTTTTCCCATAAATAATTTTGCATATTTATGTGTTCTTCAATAGTAGGACCATTATCTTTTCCTGTAAAATATGGAGTCGCCATGAAGAGTGCTTTGAAAAAATTCACTTACTTGGAAAAAATTTGAAATTATCACAGTTTAGTCAGTATAGCTCAGAATCCCTATTATGACCTATTTTTGGAAATGGAGCAACCATTCCGCATCTTCCCATGTGATAGAAATCCCAATCCAAGCACTGAAATTTCAGATCTGCATTGCAACTCTCCCACCGTCGCCAAAATTTCTAAAAAAAAAGAGCTTATTTTAAATCAGCGATATCTCCTTCATCTGGACTCCGATTCGATTGATTTTTTTTTTAAATTAGACAATTTTTCTCAAAAAATCCAGATATGCAATTATATTTTTTATATCTTGCACCAAGACATCCAGATCTGCTCCACAAACTCGCTGCCCCAAAAAATTGTCTGCAACCCCACTTATTTTTAAATCAACGATATCTCCTTCATCTGGACTCCGATTTGACCAATGTTTTTTTTAAATAGGTTATTTTTCACATATCATGCATCAAAATGTATAGATCTGATCTGCAAACTCACTTCCCCCGAAATCCTGCAAAAAATAAAAAAACATTCTCCACATTTTTGCCCATGAAAGTGCTTTGATACCACTTGTTATAGATCTGATCCAAAAATATAAGATAATAACAATTATACCCAAGAAATAAGAAGATCTGAATAGATAAAAATGATTCACTTTATTAATGTGAAGTCTCTAGCCTCTATATAGGCCTCATACATACAATACCATGGGTCATTACCATGGTTTCGTCATACCATCGAACTAATATCGTGGGCCCATTACATTATTACTAACTACTTGTGGTACCTTACATGATATGGGTTAACCACCTTATTTATTACTATGGTCCATCCCATTATTACATTATTACCTTGGGTACCTCCCTTTGAACCCCATATTATCCCCCCTAGGTATATAACAATCTTAGGTTGAGGTAATGGAATCCATCAATCAAGGATTTCCCCTTGGGGGGAATCCTAGTCCTTTCTCTTCTTAGGGAGATATTGGTGCTCCATATATGGCTACATTGTCCCTTCCAGGAATCACAATTGGTTTTCCGGTATGGCTATTCTCAACCTCTTTCATTCAAAACATTGTGATTCCTCAATAATTGAATCAGTAACCAGATGATACTGAAGTTGTCCTCTCACCTTCTACTTCATTTGTTTCTCCCTCTCCTTCTTCCTCTTTGCTTGGTGAAACCAATGATTCTAAAAACCAAGTAACTAAGAAGAAGAAGAAAGGGAAGGAGAAGAAGAAGAAGTCAATTAAGCAAGGGGGCAACCATACATCATCCGACAAAAATCCGCACACCAAACCTTCCAAACCCAAATCCCCATGCACAATTTGCAAAGGAAACCACTTTCATCGAGATTTTCCTTGCATTTTGTGGATATTGAGGGACTGGTGTCCCCTCTTGCACCATCTCGGGTCGTCAACCTCTGTCGATCATGTTGAGAGCACATTTCGACTAGTGAAAATGAAGTCAATGGACAAAAAGGAAAGTTCAGATTTCCTTGTAGGCTATGTGAAAGCGATCATGCCCCTCACCGTTGTCCTTTTTTGGACGAATCCAAGAGCATATTGGATAACCATCTTGCTTCACCGCAACGACTTTTGTCTGGATACAAGAAACTCTTGCCAATTCCATCACTAGTTGAAAATCTGACTGACATAACTCAATTGTCAGTCAAAATTCCTATCGTTGAAAGTAAACCTTCTGAGTCCATACCAGACCAAAGTCAACAAGTCGAGATGGTCGTCGACCCAGTCTTGCCTTCAGAAGGTCCACCTTGAGATGATACAATTTCCAAAGAGAATGAGAATGACACCATTCAAATTCTTTCCATTAACACAGAGTTTGATGAATATGGGAGCAATGTACCCATTCCTTTACAATAGGAGGAAAGTTTCCCATCTCTATAGATTCATCCAGCTGTTTACTCGGTCCCACCTCCAAGCAATCTAGTCATTTCATTTGATTGGAATCAACTAGCAGGACCCCGCCTTCCATATAATATACCATTTTGAATCATAGTAAAAGTTTACAAAACAATCATGTCTAGCACTATCATAGATGAAGGGGCTTCCATGAGTATCCTTTCCTCAACTGCTTGGAAATCACTTGGTTCGCCATCTCTTTTGCCTGAGAATCAAAATTTTTCAGGCTTCAACAAAGGCACCAATCGACCATTAGGGATCCTTCCAAAGTTGCCCATAACTTTGAGAAGGAAAATTGTTCACTTGAACATGATGATAGTCCAAGGGCCACTAGATTATAATCTACTCCTTGGGTGTGACTACGTTTACAACATGTGAGTTATTGTTTCCACACTCTTTCGAGTGATGTGTTTCCCGCATGAAGGCAGGGTGGTGCAAATCGTCGACCAACTTTCATTTTCAAGTTCAAACACAAATACAAGTCAAACATCATCCCTAAATGGTCTCTTTGTGTCAAGAATGTCTCTTCAACTTCTAGTTCATCCACCTAATTACTGTGAGTAGTCCGGTGAATGTAATGAAACCCAGGGAGCATGCACCCTGGTCTGCTTCGACAGGCGAACCTAGTTGAAAAAGTAGATTTCTTTGTAGGTTATATGACCCGCCTGAAGCACCATTTCTATGTAGGATATGAGATCAGTCTGAAACAATTATCTCCTCGCATGTTATGTGATTGGAAGCTCACACCATTCACCTTTGTTTATTTCGCTGGACAGAGCCAAGGAAGTGTCTTGTCTGCTTTGCAAAAAAAAACAATCCTGCTTAAATGCAGGGACTTCCATAAGGTAACCTTGAAATTTTCATTTTCTCAACACCTGGGGGCATGCAAACCTTTCTATGCAAGTGAAAAGTGACCAGTTTAGTTCTAGCCTTGTAGTTTTTTGACTTAGCTCTTAGTAATAGCTTCTTAGGTTAGGTGATTGGTTTGATCCACCATTCACCTTTCTCGGTGGCATGCTGACAAAGCAAAGGAAATGTTTTATCTAGGTGAAAGGAAAAACTATCCTACCTAACGTCAATAGTTCGTTAGCTCTTAGTGTAGTTAGCTTTGTAGTTTGGTCATTTCCAGCCTACATAAAAAGGGGCAATGAGCAAAGTTTCGCATGGGGCAAGCTCACTAAAAAATGAACCTACTAATTAGATACATCTTTAAAATGACTAGCGTAAGAAATGTTTCTGCAAGGTTCAAGCTTGTTAAAAAATAAACCCACCACTGAGCATAGTATCTTCCGATTCAATCTCATTAAAAAATGAATCCACCCTCGGTAAATAACCGTTGTGATTTCTTTTCTATTAGTCTTTTGAGCCTTGGTTCTGTTCTTACCATCACCTCCATTCTTTTGGTCATTCATACACTTCCACTTGATTGTTTACCCTTTTGAGGAATAGCTGTGATGAGTGATTCTATTAGCCACCCTCTTTACACTTTCGTGTTTGAGAAGCTCCAAACTTACCTGGAACCAGTTGCTACCCGAAAACGTCACTCGTTCCTAAAAAATGAGTCTCTTTGAAGCTCTTTTTAGACTTCTAAAATATGAAAATATTATTGAGCTACTGGCCTTTATAGCTTGTTAAAGTAAAGGGAAGCACCATCCCTTCTCTAGATTTTAATCTTTTTGGACCTGAGGGATCATTCCACAAAAAGATCGAGCACTTGTCTTTTTCAGCTCGCTAAAGCAATCGAAACGTCATCCCTATTGGGTTGTGTTATTCTTTCCACATAGTTAACAGGGGGTTTGAGGGGTACCCGTAACCCCACTTTATGGGGTCCGGAGCAGCGCCCCGAAAAATTTTGGTTTTGGACCCTATGTTAGGTTGCGCGGACCCACCTATGGTTTTGTGCATGATTTTCGCACATGCTTTTTGGACGCGATGGTTTTCAGTCCATGGTATTGGATCGATGGTTTTTTCGTCCATGGTATTGGACGTGATGGTTTTTCGGTCCATGGTATTGGATGCTTCGGCATGTATAAATATGTATTGTAACATTGAAAGGAACATAATGAAAAATCAAGCTGGTAGTCTTGGTTTTGAGATCCAGTGCAAAATCTCTGTGTATATGTGTTTTATGTGTTATGCTCTCGCATTTTTATTTTTCCTGTGATTTAGAATTCGTATGCAGGTAATTTCTGTACGGGGTTAAAACTACATTTGGTATCAGAGCTGTTTTGGCTTCAAGGGGACGCCTTTGTTGCTGAGGGGTTTCGCTCGGGCCTGTGGTAGACCCTGTTCAGTGGGAGATCTGCGAGATCGATTCTGGTGGTGAAAGAAGATGGCGAGCAGCGGAAAGATAGAGATTGGGAAGTTCAATGGTCAGAGTTTTGAGTTGTGGAAACTCAAGATGGAGGATCTGTTGGTGGATAAAGATCAGTGGATCGCGGTAGATCTGGGTACTAAACCAACGGGAGTGACTGATGAAGAATGGAAGAAATTGGATCGGAAGGCAAAGAGCACAATACGATTGTGTGTCTCAGATTCAGTATTGCTGAATGTATCAGGGGAAGCTATGACAAAGGCTCTGTGGGACAAGTTAGGGACTTTGTACCAATCTAAGTCTCTGGTGAATAAACTATTCCTGCGAAAAAAGCTGTATAACCAGAGGATGAAAGATGGAGACTCGGTGACAGAGCATCTAAATGCGTTTAACATTGTGGTAAGTCAGTTATCATCTGTTGATATTAAAATTTCAGATGAAGATAAGTGCATCAGTTTGTTGTGTTCTCTACCAAATTCGTGGGATAGTCTGGTTATTGCAATAGGTAGCGATGTAAATGCTTTGCAGTTTGATGAAATAGTCTCAACCTTGCTGACGGAGGAGATGAGATGGAAAAATATGGACAACTAGAATGGTGATGCCTTGTCTGTACGAGGACAGTCCCAGAACAGAAACAAAAATAAGTCATCGAGTGGGAGATCTAAATCTCTAGGAAAACCTATAAAGGTTGTGTGTTGGAAATGCGGTAAGGAAGGGCGTTTCCAAAGGGATTGTAAAGGAAAGGGATCTAATGATGCTCCTTCTGCAGAGGCGAAAACCACCTCAGATGAAGGTGGGGATGTGTACTTGGCTTCTTCAAGTACACATGTAGAACATGAGGCATGGTTAATTGACTCAGGTGCATCCTTTCACTTCACTCCCCATAGAGAGTGGTTCTGCGAGTATGAGAAATACGATGGTGGTGATGTCTTCTTAGGAGATGATAGGAAGGCTAGAATCATTGGTCAAGGAAAAGTAAAGTTGAAATTTAAAGGTGGAAGGGTTAGAACCCTTCCGGGTGTTTTACATATTCCTGCATTGGCGAGAAATCTGATTTTTGTAAGAAAGTTGGATGATGCAGGTGTAAAGACAGTGTTCGAGAAGGATACCTACAAGATGGTTCGAGGAGCACTGGTATTGATGCGGGGATTTCGGATTGGAACTCTGTACAAGCGACAAGGTAGCACTGTTGTTGACAGGTGCAATAGTTCTATGGTTCCTGAAAATGGAGCAGAAAATCTAGTGGTCTCTGGAGAGAAGACCATGTTGTGGCATCAAAGGCTTGGACATATTGGAGAGAAGGGGCTTCGAATACTTCATGGTAAAGGTATGGTACAAGGTATGAGTAATAGCTCTCTGGATTTTGATTTCTATGAAAATTGTGTATATGGGAAGCAGAATTGGGTGAGTTTCCCCTCTGGTGGTAAGAGGGCAAAACATATATTATAACTTGTGCACAGTGATGTGTTTGGACCAGTGAAGGTTCCATCATTGGGTAAGTCTGTGTACTATGTGTCATTTATAGATGACTTCTCAAGGAATACATGGATATATTTCCTTAAGAAGAAATCTGAAGCTTTTGACAGGTTTAAAGAATTTAAGGCTCTGGTGGAAAACCAAACAGAGAAGAAGATAAAGGTGCCGAGGACAGATAACAGTGGAGAGTTTTGTAGTAAGGAATTTGAAGAATTCTGTAAGAAGTGTGGTATAGAACAACAGAAGACTACTCCATATACACCTCAGCAAAATGGAGTTGCAGAAAGAATGAACAAGACGTTGATGGAAAGGGCAAGAAGCATGCTTAGTGTTGTTGAGTTAGGATAGGAATTCTGGGCAGAGGCGGTGGAGACAACATGTTACCTGGTCAATAGATCACCTTCATCAGCATTGGAGGATAAAACTCCACAAGAGGTATTGACTGGTAAGAAACCCTTTCTTTCACATATGAAGGTATTTGGATGTGATGCATATGTGCATGTTCCGAAGGAGAAACGAACCATGTTGGATAGTAAATCTGAAAAGTGCATCTTTATTGGGTATAAGGATGGTTTAAAGGGTTATAAGCTTTGGAACCCAGCAACAAGGAAGGTTGTGTACAGTTGAGATGTGGTGTTTAGAGAGGTGAAAGATGTTATTAAACATGATGTCCAACCAAAGGAACCTACGAAGATAGAGTTTGAACTAAAGGAGGAAGAATCAGACTCTGTAGCAGAGGAGGAATCAGAAAATGAAGAGCCACAAACTTCGGCTATGAGAAGATCACCTCGAGAAAGAAGGCAGCCAGAAAGGTATAGTCCATCTGCTTTCTGTTCAAACTTTGCTTTGTCTGTTACTGATGATGATCCCAGAACTGTGAAGGAAGTAGTGGATTCAGAAGAGCAGTCGGAATCAGAGGATGGCAAAACCTGGAAAAATGAGGCATGGTTGATGAAATGGCATCTTTGCACAAAAATGAAGGCTTGGGATTGGTCGAGTTACCCCCCTGCCGTTTGGAAGGAACCATTCAGCAAATGGGTTGTTCAAGAAGAGCATGCAAGAAAGGGAAGTGGGAATACAAAGCTCGGTTGGTAGCAAAAGGTTATTCCCAGGTGCCGGAATTGATTTTGGTGATATTTTTTCTCCTGTTGCCAAGGTACTTCTATTAGATTACTTTTATCTGTTGCTGTTGCTTTTGATTTTGAGGTAGAACAGATGGATGTGAAGACAACATTTCTTCACGGGGATTTGGAAGAGGAAATCTACATGAAGCAACCTGAAGGCTTTGCGGTGAAGGGTAGGAAAGAACTAGTATGCCAGTTAAAGAAGTCTTTGTATGGGTTAAAACAGTCACCAAGGATGTGGTATCAGAAATTTGATACATTTATACGGGGATTTGGCTTCACTAGAAGCAAAGCAGATCATTGTGTGTATTTTAAATTAATTGGTGATGTGTTATTTATCTGGTCTTGTATGTGGATGATATGTTGCTTGTTGGAAATGACAAAGAAATTATCGAGGATTTGAAGACCCAATTGTCTCCAAATTCGACATGAAAGATCTTGGTGCTGCAAACTATATTTTGGGCATGGAAATTAAAAGATATTGGGCAAAGAGGAAGCTCTGGTTAAACCAGAGGAAGTATGTCGAGACAATATTGCAGATGTTTAATCTGTAGGATAGTAAATCGGTGAAGGTTCCTATTCCTGTAGGTGTGAGGTTATCTGCTGAACAGTGTCCTAAGACACAAGAAGAGGAAGAGGATATGTCCCGTGTTCCATATGCAAGTGCAGTCGGTAGCCTGATGTATGAAATGGTATGTACTAGACCAGACATTGCACATGCAGTGGGAGTATTGAGCAGGTTTATGTCAAAACTAGGGAAGGAGCATTAGACATCAATGAAGCGGGTTTTCAAGTATTTGTGTGGCACTAGTGATTATGGTTTGTGCTACCAAGGAATACCAGGATTGGATAGAGTTTTGGATATGCGTGGCTTTGTTGATGCAGAGTGGGCTGGAGATTTGGATCAGAGAAGATCTACAAGTGGGTATGTGTTTAACCTATTTGAAGGTGCAATCAGTTGGATGAGTAAGAAACAATCTATAGTGGCACTATCAACTATAGAGGCAGAATACATGGCAGCCACTCATGCAAGCAAGGAAGCAGTTTGGTTGCAGAGATAGTGTTCAAGTATGGGGTTAGTACAGGGAGCTATAAGGATAGAGTATGACAGCCAAAGTGCAATTTTCTTGGCAAAGAACCCTGCATATCATTCAAAGACAAAGCACATTGATGTTCAATATCACTTTGTGAGGGATATGATAGAAGACAAAAAGGTGATGCTGGTAAAGGTGGATAGTTTGAAGAATACTGTAGATGCATTGACAAAATCTGTGAGCTCTGAGAAGTTCTCTTGGTGTAGAGAAACAATGGGCGTTTCAGGGTTGAAAAAATGACTAAGCTCTCCTATGGAAAGAAAACAACAAGTGGGAGAATGTTGGGTTGTGTTATATTCTTTCCACAACTAACCTATGTAGTGAATCGGGGGGTTAGAGGGGAGGCGGAGCCCCCCCTTCGTTGCGTTGATTGTGCAGCGGGGGGGTCACAGGGGGGTGGGTAGCTGCCCTCTACGGGGTCTGGGGCAGCGCCCTGGGAAATTTTTTTTTTGGACCCTATATTAGGTTGGGCGAACCTACCTATGGTTTTCGGTCCATCGTATTGGACGCGATGGTTTTTCGGTCCATGGTATTGGATGCTTCGGCATATATAAATATGTATTGTAACATTGAAAGGAATATAATGAAAAATCAAGCTGGTGGTCCCAGTTTTGGGATCCAGGGGAAATTCTCTATGTATATGTGTTTTATGTGTTATGCTCTCGCATTGTTTATTTTCTGTGTTTTAGAATTCGTATGCAGGTAATTTATGTACGGGGTTAAAACCTACATCCTAAGCCACATTGATGAAGACTTACCTCTTGGAACTGCACACTGCTCAATCATAAAGGACAACCTCCTTCAACTATGCATTGAGCAACCTTAGAGTTCAGTCTCTTTATCTTATTGCCTACACTTGTCCACTGCATAGTCCTTGATCCATCCTGCCTTGTATTGCGCATTGTGTAGTTGCAATGGATAGTGGGATCATCTCTGGACTCCTGTAGTGTTCAACTACGCAATCCCTTGAGCCTCCCCTTCAAGCGTTACACACTGTGTATAGTCCCCAAGCCTGTGATTCTTGTCTCTTGCAGAGCACAACTGCGCAATGCCTTGATCAAATCTTGCCTCCACTGTGCATTGCGCATTTCTAGTGGATAGTGGGGTCATCCCTCAGTCCTTGCATTTCTCAACTATGCAATCCCTAATTTCCCTTCCTTGAGCATTGCACACTGCGCATTCTCAGTTAAAAAGCCTGTCAATCTTATCCTCTACACTTGCCCACTGTGCAATGTCTTGATGAACCTTCCATTTTTTGCACTTTGCACAATCCAGGTGGACAACAAGGTCATTCCTTGGCTCCCTGTAGTGGAAACTTGTGAAATTCCTAGGCCCCTCCTCTCAGTCCTTGTGCAATATCCCATCATAGTTAGCACCTTACATGAACAAGATAGAACAAATGATTTCATGACTAATATTGTCTTGTCATGAGTGAACTTTGTCTGTAGGTGCTATCATTCTATCATGGTAGGATGATGCTCAAGGAGGTCATCAAGTGAAGGTTACAAGAAGGACACTTGTGGAGATGAGACCCAAAGGTTCCATCATGCAAGAGTAAAGGAATCTTGGACTATCACAAAGAGATGACAACTCATGTTGACTTAGAAGGTTCCAACACTTATATAGATCCTTTGGAGGGTGAAGATGAAGTACAAGCAAGACCTATCATGAAGAAGTTGATGTCATAACAACAAAGAGAAGAGTTTGGCATTGATACAATGAAGTCTTATGTCATAGTTGCCCAATTATGGCTTCTGAAAGTGTCATTACAAAAGTCTTAATGTTGTCCATGTATTTTGCCACAATTTGTGGAATGTAATATTGTATTTTCAAAAATGAGAAAATGTAAAATGTGTGGAAGCCCAAGGGTCACACAAGGAATTTGCAAGTCACTGGAAAGTCCTAGAGTCATGTAGAAGCTCAAAGGTCACATAGAAGTTTGAAAAGTCACATGGAAGCTTAAGAGTCATGAGGGAGGTCAAAAGTCACAAGGGTGGAGAGTCGCCTCAATTGTTATAAATACACCCTCATAGCTCAAGCAAAAGGACTTGTCACCTGGGCTTCTCAAGCTTAGCATAAGAGAGAAGATCATTCTTTGGAGGAGCAAGTAGTGGCTTAATGTTCCACTATTGGAGCTAGTGTTGCATCATTGTAATTGTGTATCTTGGAGCTTTCACTTAATATTTGAAGCTCTCAAAGTTGGTGTAGTTTCATGCATGTATCGTAGATGTTATAAGACTATTCTTTTAACGTTTGCGGTATATGTTTGTTTTCATACATACTAAAGCTAATGAACTATTTTGTTGCCTTTGGTATACATCTTATTGAATGTGCATTGTTACTTGCTTTCATGATTGTTGTTACTATGTGAACTATTTCGCATGTTAACTAACGATTCTTTCTATGCTCCCATGTGTTTTTACTAGAATAGTACTATTTATTTTCTCTTAAATGCTCACTCTTTCTTCTTTGTTCGTGGAAGAATCTTATGTACATTGCAATTGAATGTTTCAAGTGTCAACTTACTTGCTTATCTCAAAGTTTGTGTATAATCTCTTATTTTGATAATTGTAGCCAAGGCAAATCTCTATGAATAATGGTGGTCGGGCCAAATTCCTGGATGGGCCCGCTCCTATCCCAAATAGTGTGAGGTCTAGTTGGGACTTCATACTGGGGAGACCCCCTACTATTGGCGGCATCCAACACTATCAACAGACTTGGCACTAGAAGGAGGGCCAAATGACAAGCTGAGCCAATTGAGTCTATTTTGAATCTTCATCTTGAAATGGATCATTCCTAAATCATAATCCCGAGATGCTTTTTTAACAGAGCAAATCTTACACTTCCCACAACTAATTTATAACTTGTCTCAATTTATGTTTGATGGTAAGGGTGAACTAACTGCCCTTGGACATGTGATTCAATTTCTTCATTTTTCTCTTTCTAATGTAATACATTGTAAGGATGTCATGGACAAGTTGTTCACGCTCACCCTTGAAGGTTGTGTCAAACTATGGTGTCATACATTACCAACTGCTTCTATTCTTTCATTCAAACAATTTGTTAAGGAGCTTCATGAAGCTTTTGATAGGTACAACTATCAAGATACATGTAGGAGGATCAATCAACTTAGAATGAAATTCGATGAATCATTAGAAGATTTTGTTGATAGATTTATTCATCTTTGTTATGAACTTCCTGAAGAGGATGTGCATTGCGATTTTATGGGTGAAAAGTTTCGGGATTTGGTTCAAATATCTTTGAAGTTGAATTCCCTATTGATGGTGGATCATCTTATAATGATAGTAAAATTCCAAACACAAATCAAGCAAGTCTGATCTCAAATTTGATTTTTCCAACTTTTCTCAATCACGAGACACCTCAAATCTTCGAGGAGTAATTTTCTACCCCTTTTGTTACTTCTCCTCCTCCTGTTTCATTACCAAATAAAGTGGTCTCTTGTGTCGATGTTGGAGTTGGGAAATCTGAAAATCAAATCGTTGATCCTCTAATGCCACCTTCATTTTCCTCCCATGGTCAAGATCTTATCTGGGAAAACTTTGAATGTTCTAATAGATCCATGGAGCTTGAGGTGAAGATGGATCCCTTGATTCATCCAGGTGATATCAATGCGCATAATTCAAATCTTGAATCTGATTTGATTGAAAATATTGCTTCTTTGATGGATATATTTCATCCTCTATCATTTACACCTCATGGCCCTTTGTACCTTGATTCACTTAATCAATCTGCTCCACCCGTAATTGTTCCAGATACTTTTGATTCTCAATTTGATGGTTCACATGGTAATCAAGTACAAGGTGGTCACATTTCATAGGTAGAGGAGCAAAAGGATGAAGAAACTTTTAATCTCGCTTCTCTTTTTCAATCTCCTCTATGCCAAAATTATTCTACTACATTCCTATTTGATCAAGAATCTCACGAACTCAGTAATTAGTCAAGTGAGATCGAATCCATTAACCAAAATGAAGTCTTAGGAAACCATCACCCCAATGATGATGACTCCATTACTATATAAAGTGATGAATTCCCAAGTACATTGGATGATATCTTGTTTTCACAGGAAGATTTGGATTCGCAAGGTTTTGATCTGGAATCTGGTCTAATCATAGAAGAGTTCCTCACAGGAATTTCTTCCTTAGATCACCAACCCTTGTGTCGAGATGTATGTAAAGAATCCATTGATATATCAAGTTCTTCCAATTCACATTGTAATGAGTTAGATCTCAACTCCACACAAGGTGGTAAATTTTCCCATGATGAAGAAGATGATGTGGTGATCATTAAACATCTTTCTTACAATTTTGGTAGTCTATTTGGTGATGTTGACACATCTGATGAAACTACCGATTCCAACAGCTTCCACCTGGTTTATAGTGATCTAACTGAAATAATTGGTGATAGATATCTTCACACGAATGTTGATCTAACAATACTCTCAAAATTTAATCATTCAACATTTGGAAGTTCAAAGACTCGTCAAAAAGTCGAGGCACTTCAATTCCCACTGATGGTTATGCTAGGTTCTTGCAACCCCAATGAGGTCCCCGAACTAGTTTAGATTCAGATCTTCTCGCATAATTTTTTCCTCATTATTGTATCGATGGATGTAAGCTCACTCTTGAAGGATTTTCAATGTTTTCCAGTTAATTCTCTTTATCCTCAAGATAGAGTCTCTAATTTGATATAATATTCTTGTTTGTTTAATTCATCTTCATGCAAATCCCTTATATCTAACCCAGGATTGGAATGCATATCTTTCTCGGATATACATAGCTTTGAAATCTTCCATCCTAATTGTCAAGATAAAGATCATTATTCACCGAAAGATATATCACCTGTCAATCCCTTCCATCCTTCTTGTCTATGCTTTAGAGCTAATCATTTTTGCTTTGGTACAATCAATCCTTTTTGAAGTTAGCAAATCCCCGAGCCGTTCAGTAGATCAAAACCCTCATGCTGACATGAATATTGGATTTGATTTGACATATATTTGTAATCTTTCGTCAACCTGGTATCCTAATTGGTTTCCTGGATTTACGATGCCAACAATTGTTTTTAATCCCTAAAGCTCTCATATTGCTGGTCTAGTATGTAATCAAATACAAAGGGAACCATTGGAGAATCAAGAATCTTATATGACAATTCATCAATTTGATCATAACATTGGTTCTAATGACTATCACTCGATTAATGATTTTCCCACTAGTACATCTAATGATAGTTGTTTTACCTCCGTTGATCTTGTTGAGCCCATTGATATTTCTCATTCATCATTTCACTATTTAGATACTTGTCGGATAGTTGAGGCACTTCAACTTTTGTTGATGGTTATGTCAGGTCCTCACTATCTTGAAAAGGTTTCTGAACGAGATCAGATTATGTTTTCTTTGCAGAACTCTCTCCATAATTCGATTACGTTGATTGAAAGCTCATCTTTGCAAGAATTTTGGGTTTTTCAAATTGGTTGTTTTGAATATCATGATTCAATCGCTGAATAGTTAGAGGAATCTTACTTGGAAAGCTCTGTTGTTAATAATAAGTTTCAATCTTTCTTAATGTTTGTTAAGACTAAAAATATGGACGAATGTACATTCATGAGCAACCTTCAAGGTTTGTATGATCATTGCTCTAATTGACAAGGTAAAGTTGCAGACTGGTTAAAGCAAGCTGTTGCATCACACTTTTATGCCTACAAATGTTACCTTCATCCTTATGTGCAAGTGATGTAGGCAAGTATTTTTATTGTTGCACATTATTTTATATTGTTGTTGATCGCTTATATCCTTCTGCTTGCAGGTCAGTAGCAAATCTCATGGCTTCATTGGAACTTGATTTCACATGATCCTAACCTTTTAGTTTAGATAGATTAGGATTTATGTTTAGTTCTGTTCATTTCTTAATTGCATTCTAGTTATGTTTGAATTACAACACTTCCTACATTCCCTTCCTTGTTTTGGTTTTGTTTTCCGCATCTTCTTTACTAGTCTTTACTTTGCTTTCGTATTTTTTGTCTTTTATTTCATATCATATTTTCTTTCGTGTCTTTGTTCATGTTTCTTTTAGATAACGCCATGTATGAAAGCAATCCTTCTTGGATATATGGTAATGTGGCAAAAGTTGAAAGAGAAATTGTGACAATTGGCAACACTTGGCTTATCTTTGGTCTACTGCTTTGTTTGGGCCTAAATATCTTTTAAGGTTAATGATGCACCTAGGAAAAAATATTTTCATCGTAAACAAAAACTCAAGTAGATCTATGATGCCCGTATCTATCATAGGACCTTCATTCTCTGAATCAACCTTTTGTATTACTTGGTTTCTAACGTGTTATCTCATTCAAGTAGAGAAGGGAAAGGAGGAAAAACTTAATCGAGCATATTAATTTTAGAGGTGTATATATGAATCATTGCAAAACTAGGAACAACCTCTCTTTCTCGTTAAATAAGTCGGGATCCCTTTTCCACCCTTGGAAAAATAAATGCCGGTAAAATGCCAATGTGCATAAAGTAATAAAATAAACAAAGGGTGAAAGAAGATAAATGATTATTGCGTAGAGAGGTGAAGCAAGCAACTTCGTCAGGGTACTAAACAAGTTTGCTGATAGTGAAACAATGCTTGTGATTTCTTGAGTTGACTCTGCTGGGGTATTGAGCAAGCTTGATGGTAGCGAAGCAACACCAAAGACGATAATAAAATAATGAACATCTTAAACTCATGAAATTTACATACTCCTACCTGCTAATTGAAATCATTGAAGTTTGACAAGTCTTGTGAAACATGTTAAGCCGACAAGAGGAATAGAAGATACTACATCTGTAATCAGGCTAAGGAATCTAGGGTGATCAATAGGATGAGACAATACTTCTAAAAGGATACAAATCATGCTTAATGTTAGACCTAAACAGAGAAGATGGAGTTCTTCTAGGGTGTCGAAAAGTGTTGTCGCTGCTACAACACCCTCCAAAATTTTGCCTACCTTCATTTTGGAGCCTCCTCATGATCAACCCATCTTTTGTTTCAATTCATCAAGGTCATTCTCAGTCATGTTGTTTAAGTGTTCAAGTCTTCCTTTAGGAATCTTGAGTGTTGAGCTACTTGCTTTCACATGCCCAACTCTTGATGTCTTCACAAGCACACATCTCAAGACATGCTAAGCATACTTAAAAATGATAGTGTTGTGCACTCTTTGTCAGCAGTGATTGCACAACTCTTGGTGCCAGTGATTGCGTAGTTCCTAGTGATAGTGACTGTGCAACTCTTAGCCACAGTGATTGTGCAGTCCTTAATGATAGTGACTGCGCAGTCCCTAGAGACAAAGACTGCGCAATCCTTATGGACAGTACCTGCATAGTTCTTGATGATAGTGTTTGTGCAGTTCCTAGAGATAGAAATTGAAGCAATCCTTTTGGATAGTGATAGTGTGAGGGCATCCTATGCAGATAGTAATTTCACACTCTTTGTCGACAGTGAGAGTGTACTTCTTCAAGTCAGTGAATTCACTCTTGGCTCCTAATTTCCCGACATGCACTAAGTGCACTCACCAATCTAAACCCTAATTGCATGTCTGCTCTCCATGTATAAAGAGTCTAGTCTAGAGCTCATCTTTATATTCATCTTTCACTTTTGACCTCTGTGCACTGTTGGAGTATAAGGAGCATTCTATCATTCGTGGTCGTGAATACCCTATCTTCTAGGTGAGTTTCTCAAATGTCACTCTTTCTTTTGCTTTCTTTTCCTCTTACATGCATCGTTTTGCTTGCGCTATCTTTTGTAAGTGTTGCTTTTGTTTGATTTCATTCTTACATGTGTCACTTGAGTTTTCTTTGCGTTTGCATGCATCGCTTTCACTCTTGCATGTGTTGCTTTTGCTCATTTTCACACATGTTAAGAACACCATGGCACACCTTCTACAAGTAGCTCCAGTGCACTCTCTTGCACTAGTTGATGTTATTTATCATTAGAACATGTGTTGGATACTTTCTTATGGCATAACACACCTTTTGGTTGTAGTCGGTACTTGTGTCATGTTGTCACCCAAATTGTACAGGTGAATGTGACAATGACTTAGGGCAGGGGTTGTCACTTTGATCCCCACCCTCTCTGTTCTAGCTATCTCCCTATAGCAGGCTAAGTGGGGTAGTCCCTATGAAATGTTATTATTAAGGACTTATCGGGCATTGACAAGCTCAGGAGACAGAACTAAATGGCCTAGCAACTTGGTTAACTATGATTAGAAAGTTTAATTATTAGCACTATTTAATTAAATTATTGAGAGACTAGTGCCTTATGCAGTCAAATCACTTGCGCAATATAAATTAGTTCACCAAGTTACTGGATGAGCAGTTGTTGCTTAGGATGCATTGATGCACACTATCCTATATGAAATGCGACACCTAAAACTAAGTGGAATGCAAACTCTTGGTTAATTTTAGATTAGATGACTATCTAAGTGAGTCCTATATCTCAACTGCTATGAAGTTAGTCTCAAGTGTAGGCTGTGGAGAGAAACCCAGGGGAAGATAGCAAAGGCTATATTAATGATACCTCCCCTGGAGTTCTAACCACCCAAATGCCTCCAATGCTGCAGAGACTGTGACTCTCATGACTGCAAGGTCACCGTGTTAACCACAAGTGACGGTCTAAAATTAGCAAGCTGGGTGAGAAAGGTGGTTCTAACATCTTTCAACGAAGCTTATGTCTAAAGATAAATTAATTAATGCACTATTAATCCTAGAATGTAAGTGCAAGATGAGTGATTAGCTTTAGGTGAAATTGTTAAATGATTTAAGTACATTATGACAAGTTATCTAAATATTCAATTTAGAGTAATGAAGGAAAGTACTTAACAATTTGCAAAGACAATAATCGCGAAAAGCAGTGCTTAATAAACTCTTTGAAAAAATTATTCAATGACAAGTAGAGAGTGTAAAGCAATTCAAGATTAGCAATCTCACAATGGACAATTGACAATAAATGTAAAATGCACAAGTCCAATGTTCCTCTTAACAATGTCAATGTGCCAATTAGAAAAATGCTAATTCTTCAATAAGATGTCTCAAAATTAGCAATTCTTAAGATTTCTTAGATGACTTAAAAAAATTTCTTACCAAAATATAGAGATCAATCAAGTTCTTTAAGAGTGAGTTACAATTTTGCAAGATTACAATTCTTAGATATGATGCTGACTTGCAAAACAATATATTAGTTCACTTATTACAAAGGTAAATTTACAAGAAATGCTTATTCCACTATGACAATGAAAAGCAATGTAAGCACTTATCCAATAGCCAATTTATTTAGGAAATGATAGCGATGACAAGCAAAAATATTCCTTTAAAGACCAATGTCACAAAAATGCTAGCAATCCTTTATACAATATACTGATGCCTTTCAATGTCAATGAACAAAACTAACTTGACATGTAAGGATGCTTGCAATTAGAAACACTTGGCAACTTATACTCAATGATATTATCCTTTACTTTATGCTTATGCAATTAAAAGAGAAAGAACAGACTTATGAGAGCATCAAGCTTATCTTATGTTAAGAATGTCAATTCAGTCCAAGGATATCAATAATGAGTGCATATTTATCTTGGTAATTAGATGAGATTGCTAACAGTCAAAACATATGAATACAAGAGCACAATAGATGGGTGCAAAAGCTAGCAATGAAAATGCAAGAGACTAATGATCATAGCAGTAAGAGAAACAACCCAATTTACAACAAGACAATTACCAAGGATGCAATGGATGGAAATAGTGAATGCCCAATGAAATTAAATGACTGCTAATTACCTTTTATGCCACTATTATGTTTGTGATCAAACATTATAATGCTTATATCAGACCTCTAATTAGTATAGCGGTCCTCCAAAAAAATCACAAAAGATGCCAAGTAATGTAAGCCCAAACATGCAAATGATTTCTCAATGAGATAAGATTATTGTTAATTACCTTTATGCCACTGAAAAAATGTAATTTGAGGCTGCAATGAAACAGTGATTAGAAGAGAGGGTAAGGAGGCAAACCACTAGGCCATATGGCCTTGTTGGTGACTAGCTTGACTTCTAGGGATCTTCCACCTGCAACCATCAAAGTTAACTCCACAAAAGACTAGGAAACGCTTGCAAACAAAGTGTTAGAAAAAAATACCAATGCTTATGACTGAGATACGATTGTATGAGGGCTAGAAGGGATAGATAAGGTCTAGGATAGGGCAACAATGAGGCCTTCAAGGCTTGACAAGGCCACGAATGAGGTGATGAAGACCTATGACAGCAAGGAAATGAGGCCTAAAGGCCTGCAACACTCAAAGATGAGCCTCCTAGATCCTGTCGCAAGTGAATGAGGCCCTCTAGGTCTCACGACAAGAGGAAATAAGCCTTGGCTCAAGGAATCAAGGCCCAAATGGGCCTGAGGTTGTTAGGAAGAGGATCAATAAGGGTTTTCGAGAGGGTATAAGGGTTGCGGCTCAAGGAGGAGAAGAGAAAAGGGCCGCAACAATGGTAAAAGAGGCTTCAGCTAGGCCTTGTAGGCCTCAAAATAATTTCGGTCCCTTGCAAAACAACACAACGTGTTAAGAAATGTAAAATTTTTACCATGGACACCTTAAAACTTACCTTGTAGGGCTTGCGACCCTCCTTCTTGGCTGAGCATTGCGATTTTAAGGCCTTAGGAGGCTATATTTAGGCCTTTAGGGCTTGATTCACCTTTCTAACTTGATCAAATTTGACAAATAGGTTGGACGACTCTTCTTAGGGGTGAGAAACCCTTGAAACCCTAGCCTTAGGGCTAACTTCTTCAACCAATTCAAATTTCCTTTGATGGCTTGAGAATTCACCTGTATAAATGAAAGAAATAATACCCAAAAGCCCAATATATACAAAAATCACAAAAATCTGAAGACTCCAAATGCTACAAAAACAAAACTAGGGTTAGATTTAAAATTAATTTGTAAATATTCACAATATTTTACAAAATTTAAATATTTTCTCTTATTAGCTGATTAAATATTTATAGCACAAAATTGTAATTTTTTTTTAGATTTGTAGAATACATAATATGGATGGATAACTTTAAAAAATTACTGGCCAAAACCCTCTTGCAAAATAATTCGTCAAAATGAATGTCCAGAGCTCAAACAAGGTCGGTGCTTCCCCACAATTTGTGAACTTGGAGTCTAAGGGCTAGTGTACTTGTAGATCTCTATTTAATCTTGAAAATAATTGTTATATCATGGGGTCAATTAGATCACCTAAGGTAAGGATAATTGTACCAATAGAATGTTCTTATCACTGGCAACTTAAATAACAATCATGAAATTTTAGCACAATGTAGAGCATGAAAAAATAAACTACTAGAACATACCATAGATCAACAGATGGAAGAACACCATGAAATAAAACTCCAAAGTCTTTCTATTATGAGAAAAATAATTCCAGTAGAGCAAGGCTTAGCACAAGCATTAAAAAATTACATCATCCAGAGATTACCCAAAGGTCAGATGTAAAATAGGAGCTCAATAGTTTCCTTATATAGAGAAAATCCCTCCAAGTGGAAAATAACTACTAGTTGGTTTGATCCTCATCAAAATAATTTTGTTTGTCGAAAATAACTTGATATTCTTTTAATCTCCACTATTGATTTCTTATTTTTGAGGAAAAAATTGAATTTATCCAAAAATTAATTTCTTTTTTGTCTCACGAATTTTTGATTATTTCCATTTGGAGAGAATTTAATTATTCTCTAATTATTTTTTACTCAAAATTAATTAATTTTCCGGCTTCGGATTTTTATTTAATTTTGCCAGAAAAATTAATTAATTGACTCTAGAGGGGATTAATTATCTTTCACCCTCAAATATTTTAGTCGTGGTGTCTAATTATGATTAACCATGCACTAGAATATTTTTACATCATGATGTTACAATTGAATTCAACCCTTAGAAGGGGAAATACACATTTAGACCAGACCCTCAAAATATTACCCAATTTTGCAACATAATATGATTTAGTATGAAACCAAGTGTGCTTATAATAAAATAATTTAACCATGGTGTCTAATTATGAAGGACCATGCACTAGAATTATTCCTAAACACACTTTTACATAGACTCGATAAACACTAGGACTCACCTAAGACATTGCCAACGAATTCCACCCTAGCTTTGGGGTTATAGCTGGAAGAAGCTGGAAGAAAAACTTTGCCGATTATCTGTGTTTACAAACACACATAATTCGGGGAGGTTAAAAAACATCCTAGGATGAAATCCTTTGACAAAAATCATGGGCTTACTTAGGTGCAATTACATGACTCAATGGTCATACTAGCATCATTTACAATAAACTTTGCAAAAATTGGGTTTACAATGATATAATCTCAAGCTGAATGAGGACATTGATTTGGAATTTTTTTATCAACTTCCTTGTACTCCGCTTCTTGGATTGTTGACAATGTGTGGTCAACATGTTGTAAAGGTACATCTTAAGTGTCGCACTTGGAGATAAGTGTTGCTTTACTATCATTTTGCAGTATGCATGATGGTTTTGGGTATTGTGTATCTTCTTGCTATATGCATGGGTGTATATATGTTTGTGTTCATGTTCAAGACCCGTTACATGCTCTTACTCTCTTGCTCCACTGATCCCACACTAAGTCAATCTTGGATTTTCCTCTGTCCTCAAAACTTGTGCAACCAATGACCAATCCTTCATCCCTTGGCCACTACGCACTGTGTATTCCTAAGCCACATTAATGAAGTCTTACCTCTTGGAACTACGCATTGTGCAATCATAGAGGAAAACCTCCTTCAACTACGCATTGAGCAACCTTAGAGTTCAGTCGCTTCATTTGGTTGTCTACTCTTGTCCATTGCACAATCCTTGAATGATCCTGCCTTGTATTGCACATCACATAGTTACAGTGGATAGTGGGATCATCTTTGGACTATTGTAGTTCTCAACTGCGCAATCCCCTAAGCCTCCCCTTTAAGCACTGTGCATTGTGCAATTATAGTCCCTAAGCCTGTCATTCTTGTCTCCTGTAGAGAACAACTACATAATGCCTTGATCAAATCTTGTCTCCACTACACACTACACATTTCTAGTGGACAATGTGGTCATCCCTTAGTCCCTACATTTCTCAAATACGCTATTATCACTCAGGGAAAACCTTGGCTACAGGGAAAAACCCTAAGGTAACCTCATAAATTCTTTTAGGTTGAAGTGGCCCTTTAACCCGGAGAGGGATCTCTCTGTAAAAGTCAACTACCCTATGGTCATTGTAGTAGAAGGTTTTGCGCAATTCAGTTTAGGTGGCCAGATTTAGATCTAGGGATGAAATTGGTTGGGTGATATTCAAAACCATTTGGCATGGAGTCCAGCTATTATATAAATGAGATCACAACTCCAATGAGCAGGTTGTACAAAGCATGAAAGGTCACAAGTCCTTTGACTGTTTGGGAGATTTAGAAGAAATATGAATGAAGGAAAACATAGTTTATAAATGGCTAGAATAACACATATTAATGATTGATAATTTAAGATAGGAGTGTTACCACTCAAAATAGCAGGGGAACTAAAAGGGGTTCCTAAGAGGGCAACTACTAGGTCAAGGGAAACGGTGGAGGCTTAGCCCACTGTCACCACAACTAAGTTTCCCTGCTTTTTACGGACTTTCACTGATGGAAGGAGTCCCTGCAGTGTAGAGATCACTTTTTAAAGTAGATTTCAATGGATAGGTGAGAAGTGATGCTGAAAACCCTTTCCCAAGGATGGAGTGATGAATGGAACTTGCTTTCTCTTTAAGCAAGGGACTTGGTCCATTGGGGGTAAGGGGTGAGGATTGGAGGGTTGAGGGAGAAAGAGTAGGCTTATATAGGAGTTTCTCAATCCCTATAATCTATGGAAACTTGGACTGCCAAATGGTCTTTGAAAAATAGTCTTTATTGAGAAGTGGGACCACACGGGGCCAAGTGGACCCAACCTAGTTACGAGGATGGAATGTAACAACCAATGATGTTCTGATCCTGGACAAGGTGAGGGGAAAGGACCAAACAATAATATTTACTTTAAAAGGTTGAATTAATCCTATTAGTGTCTAGCCTTGGGGATGCCTTAGCAAGATTCGGTTCTAGAGCTAGGGCTTGGGATTCCTAGAGATTCCACTGTCAGAATGGCGCCAAATTTGGAGGAGAGGGAGGGGACCCACCAACGTAGTAGCTTAGAGGAGATCAATTTTTTTCCTTTGGCCAATTGCCGGGAAATTGATGGCCTAGGTGACCCAATGGGGCTAGACTTGGGAAAAAGGGGAAAAATGGTAAAAAAGAAGGTTAATATGATCACCCTTTTATGGAACCAGTGCCTAATTCACTTGGGGATATGGAGTCAGGGATGGTAATGAGTAAGATCTTGGATTCTTGATCAAGGAGGCCCAAAAAGTCAACTTCATCCAATGTAGATAGTAAGAAAAGAAAAATGACTTTCAAGCATTTATACTTTAAAACAAATGATGCAAGCTTCTCGAGATAAATAATCTCTAGGAAATTTCATTCAAATAACATTGGCCCATACATTTAATAACTAAAACTTTGCTTAATTCCACATTACAATAATGCAACAATTGGCCCTAATTTTAGCAATGTGCAGCAAAAAGAACAACAATGATAAAAAGAACTTACAACATTATAGAGTATATCCAACCAACAATTCATTTGCATAAAAAAGCTCCAAGATAAGAGAAATAACCCAAATCCATACATCAAAATTCATCCATCTCCAAAAGTATCTTCCAAGGAAAAAGTGTGAAAATTCTCTAAGACTAGAGAGATCCCAAGTCAAGCGATGATACGAATGAATGTATATAACATCCATATATAGCCTCTTAAGGATTTCAAATTAACCTATGGGCCCCTAATGATAAAATAATGTGCAAATAATAACACCTAATGGTGAAAATCCCACCATACTAGCTCATAATGTAAAAACAAGCCTCACAAGGGGCCAAATAATGATTTATGCATCTTGTAGGGCCATCCAAAAGCTCAATAACCTCCTAAAGTGTCATATTGAGGAATAAATTCCTCAGAATATGATGGACAAGGGGGCGGCCACTTGTTCCCCAAGTAGTAGACCTATGGTGCTCTTAGTGGGTTTGAGGGCACATAAATGACCCCATGGGTCTCCATATGAATCAGAGATGTCTGTAGATCCTTTGCAATGATCCAGGTGGTAGAATGAATGCTTCCATGAGATTGTACAAGCGATGGGACACCTGCCAAGAGTGTGGGGCTCCTGTGGAGGCCTGCTAGGCATAGTGTGCCAATCATGTCATCATCATCCCAAAAGTGGATCGCTAGTAGTCTCTGAACATCCATGAAGATCTGTGGAGTGTTGTTTAATGTTGTGGAGACCCATGGATCTTTATGCACACCGTACATGTGCCAATGTGGACCTCTGGAGGTCAGGATCCTATATAGGGAAGCCAAACCCAAATGGAAAACCACCTGTAATCCTACATAAGATCCAATGTGTCCCCTAGGCTTCCTGTACAATCAATCATTAGAATAATCAGGTAAACGAGCTAGTAGGAGGCATCAAGGGGTTGCTGGCTGAGGCTCACCATGGACAAAAATTTCTCCTGGGGATATCACCCACAAGGTGGTGGGTAACAAGGAGCATCATGAAATCCAATTTGATAAACTAAGATTCTCAGACATGGAAGAAAACAATTATATAACAGAGAAAATATTGATAGGGAGAAGTAACACATGAATTTCCTACTAACTTCTCATTAAACTCTGTGAATACATTCAAGATTTGCTCAAATATATTTGGGCTACAAGTTTTTTTCCAATAAAAGCCAATCTTGTTTCAATATTCATAAACTGTCTATATAGTGCTTACATAACAGTTTGCAAAATAATAGTCATCACATAATTACAGAAACTGGGATATTTTAAATATCTTTCAAGTTCATGTATGCAAAGATAAACTTAAAAATATTCTGTCCTTCGTAGAATAACTATAGGGAAATATGCTTGTATTAGGCAAAAATAAATATCTGGTCAACTGCCTCCCTTGAAAGTAGAACAGGTCCCTAAACTGTAGTTTAGCATTTTTGCTAGCATAACAGGTCCCTTTGCAATAATCCATCAAAACGGCTCCTTTGTTTTTCTCATTCTTCTTCAATTCTATTGGAAAATATTAAGCCTTCAAATCTAGAAATTGGTTCATTAATGGTGATCCTCTGCCTTGAAATTTGGAGTGGCTAAAGAGTTTTTCACAAAAATATGTTGACTATCCATTCAAACTACAAACCCCTCATTTATTGCAATTCAACAATTGTCGACTCATACACCTTCAACTCTCTATATGGTCTTATTGGAGAAGTTTCCACCTTATTGCTTCCCCGATACTCCTCAACCCCTTGCGCTTTGCTCCTTTGGCATTTGTTTTGTTATATGACTGGGCCAGTGATTATCAGCTTAATGCCATATCAGAGCCCCTTTATAACGTAACTTAATGTGAAGTTTTTATTTTTTCCTTTCTCCTTTTGCTTTAGCTATTCTCGCATTTCTTCACCATAGGACTGAGGGTTGTGACCTACCACTTAGCCTTGAGGTGCTAGGGCGTTTTGTTCGCTCTCAAGGGCTAGTTTTCTTTTGTTAAGTTATTAGAGTCCTTAGTTCTTTAAGTCTTAATGACCATGTTCCAGCACAATATCAGAGCCCCCTTATCGGAAGTTTTTCAAGTGCTAATTGTTACAAAGTACCGGAATGCTCTGGACCTCCGATATGCAATCTCTGATATGATGTCATCACTCCATGTGGCACCTCATGAGTGGTGCCATGTGTCACCCTGATTTGTCCCCTTAGCCCCCCTCAAAATGCCAAAACTGCATGCCACTTGTCCTTCTGTACTGACACATCATGTTGACATCAGATGGCATTGTAGATTTATCAGAAACAATCATATGCCGCCATGTGTCCCCGCTAGAGGAGAGAAAAAAAAGGCCCGTCCACCTTTGGTTTTGTGATGAAATACTGTGATAACCTTTTTTGGCATTCCCTGGTGGTTTTAACACTATCAACACATTTGCATATCGTGACTTCTTAAAGTTATCACCTTAAGAAGTTATGATTCGTTGATTCGCCGATGTGCCGATGTGCCCCAGACCTCCGATATGCGATCGCCGATATGCTTTGGACCTCCGATATGTGATCGGTGATGTGCCCCGGACCTTCGATATGCGTTCGCCGATGTGCCCTGGACCTTCGATATTTCTTCCTTTCAAAGGCTTGAAACCCTTAAACTTCAATAGACCATATCTTTTGATCCAAGAGTCCATTTTTGGGCTTCCACATACCGTTGGAAAGCTTGTTCAGAGCACTTTCCAATGGAGAGAGTTAGATGTAGGCTTTGAGTCCTTCTGATGTTTGGAAGATGATTGCAAACTTCTCTACTTATTTACTCGGATTTCCAAAATATGTTGACAACACTGCTATCAAGAAATTTTCCCTATTTATTACAATGTTAAATACTAACACTACAAATGACAACATTTTCCAAAAAATATTTAAAAATGCGAAATGTTTATTGTGATAACATGCGCAATTCCTGGTTTCCCTTCCTTGAGCACCATGCACTGTGCATTCTTAGTGAGCAAACCTATCAATCTTATCCTCTGCACTTGCCCATTGCATAATGTCTTGATGAACTTTCCCGTTATTGCGCATTGCACAATTCCAGTGGGCAACAGGGTCATTCCTTGGCTCCCTGCAGTGGCAAGCTGCGCAATTCCTAGGCACTTCCTCTCAGTCCTTGCACAATATCCCATCATAGTTAGCACCTTGCATGAATAGGGTAGAATAATCGATTTTAGGGCTGATATTTTCTTGTCATGAGTAAACTTCATTTGTAGGTGCTATCATTCTATCATGGAAAGATGATGCTAAAGGAGGTCATCAAGTGAAGATTATGAGGAGGACACTTGTGGAGATGAGACCCAAAGGTGCTATTCTATTGGAGTAAATAAATCTTGGACCAAGACAAAGAGATGGAAACTCATGTTGACTTAGAAGGTTCCAACACTTATCCAGACCCTTTGGGGGGTGAAGATGAGGTACAAGCAAGACCTTTCATGAAGAAGTTGAAGTCATAGCA
The DNA here is from genome assembly GCA_000404065.3 of Pinus taeda. Classification (NCBI taxonomy): domain Eukaryota; kingdom Viridiplantae; phylum Streptophyta; class Pinopsida; order Pinales; family Pinaceae; genus Pinus; species Pinus taeda. The sequence goes on along the minus strand of APFE030769592.1, from coordinate 5,840 downwards.
GCAAAGAGAAGAGCTTGGCATTTCTACAATGAAGTATTATGTCATAGTCACCAAATTATGGCTTCTCAAAGTGTCATTACAAAAGTCTTATGTTGTCCATGTATTTTGCCATAATTTGTGGAATGTAATATTGTATTTTCAAAAATGAGAAAATATAAAATGTGTGGAACCCCAAGCATCACATAATGACACATAATGCCAATGACTGATGATCTCCTCCTTTGAAGAAAAAATAGGTACATTTGCTTCCTCGAAACTTTGATAGAAAGTGTACAACAAGAGGGAAACCTCACAAAAACCCTTTTATATTATACAACTTTGCAAATAATACTACAGTACAAAACTACTGGTTTCAACCAAGCGTTTACTGCCCAATACAACATTCAAAAGAGTTGTGCCATAGCCCAAAGCTTTCCCGCATGATCCAATAGATTCGCAACTCGTACACAGACTAATTATTAATGCTCAATCTAATAGGGGTCCTAGGAGGGGTTCCAAACGGACTACTACTAGACCAATTGACAACAAAGGGACAAAGACCCACTGTCACCTCAATTGGTTCCCCCTGCACTTTCCAAACTTTCACCGATGGGAGGAGTCTCGGTATGAAGGAAATCACAAGAAGGGATAAGTCAATGATAGGATATGTAGTGATTCCCAAGGCCCATTCACAGGAGAGGCTCAAATAAGGGCTTGCTTGTTTTAGAAGCAAGGTAAAGGGCTCTCTTAGAAAGGCTAATTTGGGAAAGTAAAGACCTAAGCAAATATTGATCAATATGATGGCTATGCCTAGATCAAGGCTTCCCAAGGAGAGGAGAATGATCTCTATTGTAGCTTTGTAAGATATTTTGTCATATAAAGAATGGGACCACAAATCGGCTAAGGATATCTATACAAGACCTAGGGTTTAGGGTGATTTGTGACCAAATGCCAAGGTAAAATAAGGGGAAGAGGAGGAACCAATAATAGATGAACTTCTTTCGCGTTGTCAAGAACAATAGATCCCTTGAAATGCCGCTAATCTAAGGACACCTAGACCAAAACAATATTGGAACTAGGGCGTGATGTTTCTCTAAAAGAAACTATGAGATTATCTTCAAAATTGGAGGGCTATTAGAGGAGACACCAATGTAGTTCTCCACCAACTCGCACCTCAAATGGATGGTTCTAAAGAAAATTGATTGATGCCCTAACTAGGCTGTCTAGGGTTAGGGAAAAAAGTTGTGCAAAGGAAAAGAGGAATTTAAGGCGAGCACCAAGGATTGAGACTAGTGCCTAGCCAATTGTGGAGAATGGAGTCAAAGTGAATTTGATCTTGGGATTTTTTCTCTATCAAGGAGTCCTTCTACAACTTCGCTAGCCCTAGAGAGGCAACAATGAGGTCACAATAGGAATCTATACTTCGCTTTCACAAAATTAATGGAGTTTCAAGGTGAAAGGTATAAAACCCACCCCTAGGAATAATTTGTTCTTCTTTCCAAGATGAGTAACATATGCAACGGGCCAATATTACAAGTAGTTGATGATTTCACATTTATTATTAGGGCACAAGTAAAATCAAAGCATAACGTTCCATACACTAGACGTAAATCATCACTAAACTCAAATGAAAAGAGCACTTACATGACAAAAAGAGTATATCCATCCATCACATTTGCAAACATGAATATCCAAGACAAGATAGCAATTATCCAAACATAAAAATGCATCAATAGAGCTCCATTTCACCCATCAATTGTAGTTCCACATTCTTGTAGAGAGAAGAAACCCAATCTAAGTGATGATGAATGAATGAGAGTGCTTCTCTCATATTTATACAATCCTTTAAGGAGTTCGAATGAACTAGTTTAGCCTAATGATGCCCCTAGAACAATATAATGTGAATAATAATAATAATAATTAGTGACAAGCCCAGTAAATTGCTCCAACAATGAATTATAAGCCTCTCAGGGGGGCTGAAATGATAGAATAATAGCTAATGAGGACGTTGGAAGGCCTAATCAAGCCCCTCATGTGCCATGATGAATAGGAGGGCTCCAACAATAGTGAAAAAGGGGGTGGCCCATTAATCTCCAAGCAAATGACCTGTGGTGCTGCCATGTGGTTGTGGGGTGGGGGGAGGGGGTACAAAAAAATGTCCTCATGGGTCTCCAATTGAATCGAACAACCCCGTGCTCCATTTGTAAGGGAAAGAATGATGATGCAAGCCCTCTCTTGTCTCCATAGGAGAGACACGACCTCATCTAGGACCTTGAATCAAAAATCAAGTGTGTGGTGCAAGTATGTAGTCGACTAGGCAAGGTGGTCCAGGTGCATCATCATCAAACAACTAGGACACGATCAAGAAATAGGTGGTGCTGAAGGATCTCATGGTGTGGCTATTTTCTCTATATTGTGGTGGAGGTCCATGTCTCTCAATGCTCACCCTACAAGTGCCATCAAGACCCTCTGAAGGGCTTAAATCCCGTATAGGGATACCAAAATCCAAGACAAAGACCAATATGGAATCCTGTATTAGATCCAATGTGTCTCCTCACTTTTCAGTACAACAATTCATCAATGCAATCTAGCAAATGAGCTTACAAATTATGGAACGAATTGGGCAATTCATAGTGGCATGGCCTTCCACAATGGGCTTTGGAATGCACAGGTCTCTCTAGGCTCAAGAAGGAGGTTAATGATGTTGGGTGTGGAGCCTAATTATCTTCTTGATAGTTCAGAGGTTTTTTGTTTTGGTTGCATTGGATCCTTGTTTCTAACAGGGTGGCAATACCACTTGTTAAATCACTGTCGAGGGGGCGACAATGACTTTTATGAGGCCCCCCCCAGCAGGGGTTCGGGGGCAACGCCCTTGAAGCTAAAAATAGATGAAAATTTTCCTTGTAAAATATTCTAATTTCGTAGTCAATCTCGGCCGTTCATTAGGCAGATAAGCTGGTAGTAGAAACTATGTTTATTTAGAGTTTTTTCCCTAGAAGGCAACCCTCAGTTTATATGAGGGAATTGTATTGTGACTGTCAATTGTGATTTTTAGTGAGAAAGAGAGAGTAGATTGTGTGAGAGCGAAGAGTATATTACAACGAATCTATTGTGGGTTGTATCTCTTCATTTTGTTGGATGATATAAAAGGAAGGGCTACTTGTTTCTCCATGGAATTTGCCCAAATTGGATGAACCACGTATATCTGTGTCTCTCTTGTTTTCTGCATTTATGTTTTTGTGTTTCCACAATATTTAATGTGTTTCATTTCTTCGTTAATTAATTTCTAACAAATCAAGGACCCTATTAGGTGGTTCAAACCTCTAAGGGAGTGAAAGGTCAATGGTACATCCGTAACATGACAAGTGTCATATGAAATAATGATGGAATAGATTGGGGTAGTAGGGGAAGGCTCCAAGCCACATGCCTTAGTACAAGGGTAGCTATAATGAGGGAAGCCCACACATGGGTTTATAGATGTAGGAGGGAGCAATCGTTGTACATGAGTTACACTAGCCTTTGTTATTCCACCTTTCTTTATATGCCTTTTGCCTTTTATTGATTTTTTTCCTTTTTATAATTGCTTGGGACTCTAGGGAATGAGAGCATGATGTGAATGATATAGCAAGGGATACCCCCTTAAGGTTGGGAAGTTCATCACCTACTAGGGGTTGGGACAATCATGGGTATCTTAATGATGCAGGGGGTTCACATAGGGGGCCCAAGGAACCAGGGTTATGGCCATAATGATGGGGGTAGAGATAATGTTTGGCATGTGTGCGCATTCTAAATTTTTATGTCTCGACCACCTTTTGCATTTTATGGTACATTTTTGGTTTTAAGTGGAAACATTATGCTTTTAACTTTCATTTTAGCTGCATCAACCTTCAGGCCATTGTTCTAGGCCCGACCCAAATTATGGACAAGGGGAGGGGGATGCTAACTCTTTGTCGACCCAATGGACCAATGTGGACCTAAATGGGAAATATGTGAAAACGGGTTAGAATGAGCAGAGGGGAGTGATGTATGTGGTGTCGAGAAGCAAGACCACGCAACCAAAATTGGGATTTCCCATGTAGTGCCCCTCTTAAAGTTAGTGGCCAATAAAAGAGATCCCATGGGACTAGGATACAAGGTTAACCACCAAGTTGGACAAGGGGACAAGAGTACAAACCAAGCCCATTCTTTCCGTTGAATCCCCCCACTAATTTATGCTGAGAGGTGTTTATGATAAGTAAGCAAAAGTACCCAATTACATAATGAAAATTCATACCTTCGGGGTTGGAAGGCCCACCTTCAAACATATGATCATAACAGATGGGTGAGGGCACATAATGGTTGGCTCAAGTTTTAGAGATGGTGGCACATCGAGCTATCTGGTGGTTGCAAGGGGTTGTTGGCTGAAGACAATCTAGGACTATGGGTTTCACCTGCTGGTGGTGGGTAACGTCTGACTCCAACTAGGACATGATCTTTCAGTAGACTGCACAAACGTACTCTAACGGGGAGGTCATGAGATCACCAAAAATCTCTTGGGATTGTAGACCTACTATCTACACATCAAAGACCAAGTACACGGGGCAACATGTTTTTGCGACGTCTTATGCTCACCCTTGCTTTTGTTAGGCCATAAAAATCAATAGGAAATTGAATCTAAGTGTAAGTTTAACCTAAATTCCCCTAATCTAGCATGATAACATAATATGATGTTAGTTCTAATACGAAAATTAATATGCAATGCATCCTACCCTGACATGCATATTACCTCAGACAAATACTAAGTGTAATCATAGAGCCAATGCAACCAACATATCATTAGATCAATATAAAAATGTTTTCCTATATGATTACTCATGAGATAGATCCAAAATTCAACATAGAAACAATCACATGGAGGAGGATGTAGGTGGGAGATGGGAAAATACAATATCCATATGATGTAGAAAGAAGTTGTGGATGAGGGGAAAGATACCAATTTAGAGGTTCAAAGCCTCTCCTGCAAACACAAAACGGACGATTGAATGACCAAGCTCAAGAACTCCTTATCACAATCATTTTTCATAATGATATGCTTTGTGGATGATGCAAGGTCATGACGAGATGGAAAGTGGACTGCGGAGAAGGAGGGGCACAACAAACAAGTTGCTCAATGTGGTGGTCATGTTGGAGAGGGGCAACAATTATGTGCTCATAATCTTAAGGGTATGTTTGGGAAGAGGGGATACATCTAATGAGTTGCTCTTCATCAACATCATACTTAGGAGGGGGAAAGGGTTTATCAATATTAGTGATGGTATGAGAAAGGGCGAGGTAAGGGCTCATGGATAATGTAGCTATGTCTTTGGGATCTTGGAGAAGGAAAGGGAAAGTGAGGCTCTTGTCATTGTCACCATAGGTATCATAAATGGGGCCAACTACTTCCAACAAAACTTCTTCATGTATGGGAAAACAATCATCCTCCCTCTCAAGGGTGTGAATAGGTATGTCACTATGAGACTATGAGTAGTGCCCTGAAGAAAGGGACAATCAATTTCAACCTTGTCGTTAGTATCATAAATAGTGTCATTGCTAAAACAATGGTTTCCAACTTCCCATTTTCCCTTGTTGATGCATAAGAAATCAGAGATGTCAATCTCATAGGTTGCTGCAATACCCAAATTTTTAGGATTTCCATCAACCACCCTTTCTTGAATGAAAGGCCTCACTTGTTAGGATATTCCGACACATAGGAAATAGTTAAGTATAACTTGGTCTAGTATAGAGTTAGGTAAAGTTTGTTTCTTTACTATGTACTTTTGTAACTTACAATCCGACGGTCACGATATGTAGTGATCCGACGGTTCATTCTCTCCTCGGTATTA
>APFE030769587.1:71449-107289 GCA_000404065.3 Pinus taeda | reverse complement strand
ACTGAAATTGTATGACTGAAATTGCATGCCTTAAATGAGAAAGAAAATAGAAAACATCCATCATGCGTAGCAATTCCTCCCCCTCTTTGAAAAATTAGCATGCCCGCATGCGATGCTAGAAAACAAGGAGAGGTGGTTGCTACTATCTATTGAATTCTATGCTTGGTGTAAAACAACATGGAATAAGGGAGGTGTTGAGAATGAATAAGAATATAAATGGATGATAAAGAATATGAATGACATGGTTATTAAAAATAAATAAATGAAAGTGACACTCCCCCAAACCGAAAGATGATATGCCGCTGAAAAATGGGAAGTGGTAAAAACTATGAAATGAAGGATGATAAATAATGCTCAAAATGGATTTTCATGAAATTCTCCTAAATTCGTAATAAATCAAAAAATTATGCTATTTTACCTCAAGTTTTACCTCCAAAATAAAAATGTGGAATGACATATATGTATTGGCAGTTGTTGAAGCTGTTGTAGGCAAAGTTGGTGCTGAAGGTGATGCAAAAGGTGGAATCCAGGTAAGCACATAATGTCTGAACGGTTGTTCACGTTTGCGAGTTGCTCAAGCCTCTTCTGTTAGTTGCAATAGTGTGGTCATGCTGCGAATAGAGTTCTGCCCCATACTTGTTAGTCTCCTGTAAACAAATCACTATTTTGCATACAATGTTCTGGAATCCATAGTGTTAGTTTTAAATAGCAACAGATAAGATGCATGCAAAAATTTCAATCAAAAAAACTTATGTATACATGCAATAATGTTGTCAAATCAACAAGGTATGTCAAAGTGTAGTAATCATATCACATGCAATCCCATAATGCATACATTCCCCCCTCCAATTGGAAAAATGGGTTCCATAACCATAAAGCATATGAAAGGGGTGGTGCTGACGGCAAGGCAATGGAATGAACAATATATCAATAAATGAAGCAGAGTACACTTATTAATGATAGGATGGTGAAAGTTATGGTTATATTGAGAGCAAAGTGTGTAAAGATAGTTATGAATAAGAGATAGGATGCTTTGGATTGATGATAGTTTATGCAAAACGAAAAAGGACAACAATATGTTAAAAATATGCTTTGTTGATGGTATTCTAGCTGAAAATGATGTGATTGACCGTAAAACAATTTCTCATGCATAAAGGTTCAAAACAGGGAAAAAGTTAAGGAAATAACTTCTCTGATAAAAAGAAAAAAAATAAGAAAAGGGGATTATAATAATAATTGACGATAAGATATAACTTCAATACCATAAGCAGAGCTGCTGCTGCCAGCAGGCATCCATAGCCTCGGCAGGGTTGCTTTTTAACCCATATGAGCCAGAATTCTCAATTTATAACTAGAGAGTTTCAGTGCTGTTCTACAGAAGAGATCAATGTGCTGGCGTGGTAACCAGATAACCAAACTGCCATTCACTGGGATGTAGCAAAAGTGATCAGGTCGGCTCGTGATGAGACCTCCTGTTCCAAGGGATAATTTGGCTATCCAGTGGATCATAACCCTGGTGTGGTGGCCATAATGGGAATGTCACTTTGTTACAACCTTATGAACATGGTAGGCTAGCTCGTAATGAGACCCCCTATCCTCTATCTGCCAACAAATTTTATTATTACATATTTTTATGATAAAAAGAGGGAGGCTCAGTACTCCTTAAGAGTAGGGATGGTGGAAGAAGTTGAACGTGTCAATAGAAAAATATACCCATAATCTTATTTATTACAGATAGAGAAGATTATAACCAGGAAGGGTGGAACCAGCATGGTATTAAGATGATCAATCAGTATCATGTACAGTAGAAAACAATGCAGTAAAGTAATATATAAATAATTGTGTTATTTTGAAAATAAACTATCATCAAGGAGCTGTCCTGTTAAAGATCATAACTCGAATGATAATAACTCGCTTCAAAAGAATCCATAATTCTTGTCCTCATAAAAGTAGTGTACTTCATGCCATGAAAGAGAATTAGGAAAATGTGGTTGAGATGAACTAGGAATAATCCCACAAGAGAAAGGAAGGGTTGCTCTTAAAAATACGCCCAAAGTGTTGCTTTTTTTAAGGAATAGCAAAAACACTCAAAAAGAAAGTGGTGTTCTATGTAGGAAAAAGCAAAGAAAATGCATACCAAAAAAAGCAAAAATACACACAAAAAAGCGTGAAAATGCAAATGCCGTTCCTTTGGAAAAAAGAACAGCAAAAACTAAAAGTGTCGTTCCTTTAGAAAAGGAACAAAAAATGCAAGTGTCGTTCCTTTGGGAAAGGAACAGCAAAAATTAAAAGTGTCGTTCCTTTGGAAAATGAACAACAAAAATGCAAGTGTTGTTCCTTTGGAAAAGGAACAACAAAAATGAAAAGTGTCAACGTGCTATTATTTTCGAAAAGGAACGGCAAAACGTGAAAGTGCAGAAGTGCTGTTCTATTCGGAAAGGAACATCAAAACGTGAAAGTGCAGAAATGCTATTCCATTTTGAAAAGGAACAGCAAAACGTGAAAGTGCAGAAGTGTTGTTCCATTCGAAAAGGAACAGTAAAACGTGAAAGTGCAGAAGTGTTGTTCCATTCGAAAATGAACAACAAAACGTGAAAGTGCAGAAGTGTTGTTCCATTTCGAAAAGGAACAGCAAAACATGAAAGTGCAGAAGTGTTGTTCCATTCGAAAAGGAACAACAGCTGTTCCATTTCGAAAAGGAACAGCAAAATGTGAAAAAGGAACAACGAAATGTGAAAAAGGAACAGCAAAATGGACAATCATAAAATGTAAGGATGCAAAAAAAACAAATTAGTTGTTCACGGCATTGATGCTGAGGATGAGTTACACTTTGAATGAAGTAACACCTGAAACACAAAATATAAAAGAAATTAGAAAAGAAGTAACAAAAAACAGTATGTAAATAAATAAATTAAGTTACAACAGCTATGATATTATGTAAAAAAATGATCTCTTTGAAAAATGTTTTGGCAGCAAAGACATGACATGAATCTTCAAATAGAAATCAATTCTTCATTTGTTCTATTATGAGTCCGTTGAGTAATGATTTGGATGAAACTCCCTTTGTTTCATAAAATTTCTTTCAAAAATCACTCGTCCATAAATTGACCTTCTTTATTTTCCCAAGACCTGCAAAAAAACTTGTATCTACCTGCAATAAAAAATTAAATCATGGAGAAAGAGAGGTGATCGGGCTCCCCTAATCCAAGAATTATGCAAAAAACAACAAGTAGTTACTCTGTATAACAAATTCATTGAGAAAATAACAAAGCAAAATTTATCTGTCACTTGCGGGAGAGCAATGGCCAATCATGCTACCCTGCAGTGTTTTAATCACAACTTCTTTGTGTTTCATCGAAATTGAGTGATTCCTAAGCCAAATGAGAGCTAATTAAAATTTTGATCTCTAGTAGCAACAGATTTTAAAAATTCAATGATATGATATGTCAATTTTAGTTAGAACAACCTGCATAACATAGTCATTTTCGATTACTCAACTTAGACCAACAGTTGATATTTCAAGCATAAATTTTTCGTTTGATGTCAAATTCGAATGATTCAAATTGGAAATGAAATTAGATTCATTTATTTATCTCCAATAGAAACATGTTTTTAAGAAAAGAAGAATTGATAGGTCAAATATTGTAAAGAACCGTCGGAAAGACAGAGTTTTAAGAGTGCTGATTTACGATAGACAGTCAGTATTTTGATCATAACTTCCCCATAAGATATCAAAAATGAGTGATTCAAATTGCATTGTAAACTAGATTCATAAGGGAGCTACCATAGAAACAGGTTTTAAAAATTCATTCATTTAGGCTTCCAAAAACTGACTGTCCCAACTCTGTTCTTGAGCTGCCCGCTAGACATCCAGTCAATGTTTTGGTTCTAACTTTTTCGTTTCAAATCCAAATTGAGTGATTCAAATTGCGTTTGAAAGTAGACATAAAGGGATACTTAGGATAGCAACATATTTTTAAAAATATTCCCTTTTGGTCCCTCAAAACATGACTTTCCCGACTGTTTTTGCATAAATTCCATCAAGCCCGCAAGCCAAAAAAATGATATTCAAGCATTTTTTCATATTGATGATAAAAATGAATATAAGTGTTTGTATAATTGTAATTTCTATTATAAATCATCTACATACACAAATTAATTACAAAAATTATCACCAATGTTGATTTGCATAACATGTTGCGACAAAAAACAACTAGTTTTACATAACAAACAAAATGCATTTATTTATTCCCTTATTTATTTTATTTTGTACACTAACCTATTTTGATTTGAAAAATGAATATGACTACGTATATGAGTACTTCCAGTGAAGCCATTTTCGAAATAAGGCTCCATGTATGCACATATCCAAATTTGAAAAATGCATGTTAATGGATATTAGGGTATGAGAAGCCAACTTCCCTTCAAAAAATGGTATCAAAAATTGTTGAAGCATAGAGTGATGTTGCAAACAAATGATGGAGTGAAACCAATATTCAATGTATCATTTACTTTTTTGATTTCACATAGCCATCATATCATGGGGTTCTTGAGCTTTTAAAATAGCTTTTTGATACATAGTAAAAGAAACCTCATTTTCTTCCATAGATTCTACAATTTTTGCATTTGAAACATTCTGAATCTCATTGTAAGTTTTCTCTAATGGCGCATGTGAGATAGAATGGGTGGGAAGGGTAGGTAAATTTGGCAGTTCAACATTGTAAGCATGTTGTACTGGTTTATTGTGGCGAGGGTGTGGAATTAGTTGAGCAAGGCATTGTGTATGGAATGGAGCATTTTGATGATGTGGTTGATTGGGTTGTGTGAATGAATATGATATGCAAGCAGGATGTTATGGAAGAGCTGGTGGAGAATATGGAGAATGTTCTTGTGCTACAAGATGAGGGAAAGTAGTCATGCAATCATAAGGTAAACCATGCCAAGCTTGTAAAGAAAATTGCTGGTGGTTATATTGAGATTGACATGGCTGCCCTAACACATTAGTGTTCCATACTGGATTATGCAAGTAAGAAAGTGGAGAGGAAGTGTTTTGAACCATACCTGTAGGCCATGATTTCCATGGTTTTGACCTTGTTGCAGCTTCCTCACCTCTTTGATATGCTACTTCCATCCTAGATAAGGAAGAGTGAGTATCTATGAGATGCTCCCTTCGGTCCTGAGGGTAAAACACTTCATCAAATTCTTCATTTTTATGAACCTGCAAAACATCCAATTTTTCATTTAGAGAGCTAATAAAATCAACTTTAAAATTTTCAAATAAAGCATTGATTTCAGCTCTTATGTTTCCTATTCTTGTAGCATATTTGGAAAAGGAAAAACAAACATCTCTAGAATTCTTACCAGCCTTGGAGATTCCTCTTGAATACCTTATGCACAATTCACAGACATCATCATATGACAACTGAAAAACATCACCTTTTCCTATCAGATTTAAGAGTTTTAAAAATTTATCTTTGATTCCTTTAAGAAGGTGTGTTTTTAAGATCTCTTTCTCCAAATGCTTATATTTTGAGTTTTGAAGGTTGTATTGAAATTGATCTACATAGTGCTCCAAGCTTTCATCTTCCCCTTGTATCATATCGAAAATATCTTCATTGGATTTGCAATAGTCTTGGTACTTCTTCAAGAATATGTTCTTCATGTCCTCCTATGATTGGATGCAATTCCCACCTAGGCTCATGAACCATCGGAGAGCTGCTCCTTTTAGAGTAAGAGGAAACACTTTCAATATTTGATCATTAGTACAATAATCATATCTTCTACAAAGTATTTCGAACTCAAATAAAAATGTATGTGGATCTTCATTTGCTAAACCATGAAAATTTGGTAAAGATGGGGGAATTATGTGCATTTGTGTCACTCCTCCTAGATCTTTGATAGGAAATTCAAAAGTAGAAACGTGAGCCATTTCTTACCATAGTATAAGATGTTCTCCATGTGTTTCTTCGAGGCTTCTTCTTCAAATGTTCCTGTCAATCAGTTAGTGAAATGGGTGGTGCTTACATCACCATTTGCGTGAGATCATGTGATTCATTTTTTAAAAATTTCTATCTTTTTCCTAATCATTCACACAAAAATTCAAACATCTATTTCTACCCTAGGTTCTTTAACAGTCCTGCTGGAAAGCGGACGGGGGAGTAGGGCTTTTACATGCTCCGTACGCAGGTTCTTACCTTCTGTTTTTAAGATCCAACTCTTCCCTAGTAGGCACTCACCAGATTCACACTACTCTTTAGAAATGGCTATACTCTCCCCGACAACGGCGCCAAAATATGGAGCGATAAAAAGGTGTCTTTTAAACTCATAATTACCTTCACATTAATTATCAACCCAGGGACGACTTTTTATTTCAAGAGTGTACTCAGTCTGAGGCGGCTATTTACTCAAGAGTAATGTTTAGTAGTAAAGTGTTCAAAGAACACAAGAGTAAACAGATGCTAAACTATGACTAAATTACTTTAAAAGGATAAAATCACACAAGGCAGCTTATCAGTCAAGGGTGCGGAAGCGATAACCCATCCCTCTAGAAACTGATGGAAAGGAAATTAGAGCATGGACCATAGGTCTGGGAGCTAGGCAGGGACTGCTGAGGCTCACTACAGCCTTAGACCTTCTCTCACACCAAAGCAGCAAATACAAGTAAATGGAACGACAAAAAATAAAATGGAATAGCAAATAGGAAATGGAACAACAGTAAATGGAACAGCAATCAAAAGAACTAAATCTCGCGAGTCAAAACCAACTAATTCACACTCTGATATAACATTCTTTTCCCCTCAAGCAAACTAGATGGAATATACTTTATGGAACAACACTCATTGATGAATTATAGAACAACAATAATCAACCATATATGCACGCCTCACATTAATATAGTAATCTGAGAATGAAGGATAATATAACTATGTTTCAAAACAGAGTAACATTACTTTCAAGTTCCAATAATTATTATTTTACATGGATCCAATGATAGTAACATTCACACCGATGCTCTGTAACAGAAATAGCTAGTTTAAGACTAAAAACACACGATTCAACTATGAAGAGATCCAATTACACGGTGCAGAGTCATTACACGAATTTTCTGAGAAAGACCATTAACGCATTGATCATAACAGAGCATAACATAGCATATGAAAGATATATCAGATTACTGAGTAATAAAGATAAGCAAACCACGCATAAATCACAGTATAATGATACAGCAGCAATTGTAAAGATATGATACACAACAGCAGCAACATACTCCACCAGAGGCTGGGCCCTTAGCCGCCAGCGGACGCTGCTGGGTTACTTCAGAAGGAAAAGAGTGAACAACAACGCCCAAATTATGTATTAGTCATTAAATGGTGAAATCATTACAATAGTTGAAGCTTTGAGACTTACAGCATAAAACAATCCTTCCTTCCTCCTATCCTATCATGAATCCTTGCTTCTGAATCTCTAATTCAAATCATCAATTCTCCATCATTCGAATCCCCAAAGTCATTCTGAAGTCATCCCCATCTCTGATCTCTGTTTTCATTTAAATAGAGAGATCGGAGAGAAGTTACAATAAAGATAAGTACAACATGATTTGTATTAAAAAATTGGATTGATTCTAACCAATTGATCAACAAGAAAATATATTTCCATCTATCTTCCAACAAGAGCAAGGCAAATTTGGGTTTGTAGCTGAGATTTGGAGGACGACCGCAACTGCAAATCTGAGAAAATAGTGCTCAAAGAACCATGTGTTTATCTCTGTACAAGCCCAATTTGGGCAAACCGCTCCTAACTAAAATTAATTGGGCCCCTTTTGGACAAAACCCATGTTCCAGATTTCTTAGATTCGTCTTCATTTGCTCAAAATATCAACCGCAAAACTGTCACTCCTTATTCCAGCGAATTTCTGAGTTGGCACTTTTAAAAATCAAATCTTCAATCTGGAAGCTACCTTGGAGGCTAAAAATGGTGAATAATGTTATAACCAACTTATTAGAACTATCATTGATAAAATAATTCATAATCATCAATTTATTATAAATAAAGGAGAATAAATAATATAAGAGCATAAATCATCATAAAATGGAGTTATATAATAAATTATAATAAATGACATGATGAAGATTAGTGGAAATGGGCGGGATAAGTGTTCAAAAGTGATAATAATAATGGCATATTAACGACCCAACAATAGTCAAGGCCAACTTGGGGAATCATGGGTCCATCTAGGCGCATAATCAATAAATCCAACATGAAACCATTAGTGTCCCAACATTTTAGCGTCTAGGGGTACTCATGAGAGTCAAGTAGCATGTGCAACCATCTCATAACATAATGTTTATCTTTGTAGGGGAAAAATTGCATTATCAAGGTCAAAATTGCTCTGTGGATGAGGGAAAAATGACCTCTTGCTATTGAATGGGATGAGGATTAGGTCTCAAGGGGTCTATGCTATTGTGAGAACACCACCTGAAAAAACTCTTTTAATATCAAGTAAAATAAACAATCCTTAGAGATAATAACCATAAATTCATCATAGTGGACCATATCTAATGCTAGGGGCACAATAATACTTGACACAAAACTCACCTTCAAATGTCAAACTATATTAGGGCATATAAACAAGTTATCTCACTTATATTAGGGATAGTTAGGTCAAAAACTGTATTAGGTGTTCCTTGACCCCATGGGGAGTGACCACAGGGGCTTCATTGAGTGAACCTTTGACATATCACATGTGTTTTTGGAATGCTATACACTACCCTTAATTTGACCACATGTTAGAAACTCCCTCTAAAACTCACATTATTTAACCCCTATCAATATGAACCCAATACACCTTTCCAGTTTTTCACTAGATATCATAGGTATCCATTTTTTCATTAACATTTTTTTATACCCCTTTATATTTTTTTGTTAACTTTGAGCTCCATTTTTTATATTTGCCAATATAAAAACCCTTTACCCCCTATATATCCCCCAATATATTATGTAATTTTTTATTCAATATATACCACCCACCCCCATGGTATGATATTGCTCCTCCAGTGAAGCCCCCATGGGACTACATGTCTCAAGTTATCCCATTAATCCATAGGCATGTTTGATAATGATGGTCCCAGTTTGGGAAATATTTTAGGGTATTTGCCACAACCATGTGATCAACTAATGGGGGTCCAACATCTTGAGTGTATATATGTAATGAGGGAACAATCATGGTGGCATGAGTTACCCCTTTCCTCGACTTGCCTTTTCCATCCCTCTATTACACCTTTTAATTTTTATGATTTGTCTTTTATTAGGTGGTTGTATTGGGAGCTCAAGCTTGGTTTTGATATTTTCCATTACCCCTTTAAGATGAAACAATTTATCGCTCATTAGGGTTGGGACATACAAGATTTATTTATTTTAGACGAAGTATTAAATGCTTGGAAAATTGGGTGATAACTAATGCAGGTGTAGAGTTCAATCTAGGCTTTTTCTTGCATGCTAAATAAATGTCCTAGCCATATTTTTCATTTTACAATGTTCTTTTATTGTGGATTTTTATGCTTTTACCTTTATTTAGTTGCATCAACCTCTAGGGCTAAGTTTCTGAGCCCTGAGTCAAGGATGAGGATAAAAAGTTGTTGGGTTTGTGTTATATTCTTTCCATGACTAGCCCCAGTAGTTTAACTAGGGAGTTAGAGGGGGGCGGTTAGTCCCCCTCAACAGGGTCCAGGGCAACGCCCCCTGGAATTTTTTGTTTTTGGACCCATGGTTTTGTGCATGGTTTTCACACATGGTTTTGGGCATGATGGTTTTTGGCCCATGGTATTGGATGCTTCGACATGTATATATATGTATTGTAACATTGAAAGGAACATAATGAAAAATCAATCTGGTAGTCGTGGTTTTGGGATCTAGGGGAAAATATTTGTGCATATTTTATTTATGTGTTATTCTTTTGCCATTGTTTATTTTCTGTTTTTAGAATTCGTATGCAGGTAATTTCCGTACAAGTTTAAAACATACATTTGGTATCAAAGCTATTTTTGCTTCAAGGGGATGCCTTTGTTGCTGAGGGGTTTCGCTTGGGCCTATGGTAGACCCTGTTGAGTGGGAGATCTGTGGGATCGATTCTGGTGGTGAAAGAAGATGATGAGTAATGGAAAGATAGAGATTGAGAAATTTAATGGTTAGAGTTTCGAATTGTGGAAACTCAAGATGGAGGATTTGTTGGTCGACAAAGATTAGTGGATTGTGGTAGATCTGGGTACTAAACCAACAAGAGTGTTCGTTGAAGAATGAAAGAAGTTGGATTAGAAGGAAAAAAACAAAATACGATTGTGTGTCTCAGATTAAATATTGTTGAATGTATTAGGGAAAGCTATGATGAAGACTTTGTGGAAGTTAGGGACTTTGTACCAATCTAAGTATCTAGTGAATAAATTGTTCTTACGAAAAAAGTTGTATAACCTAAGGATGAAAGATGGAGACTTGGTGATAGAGCATTTGAACACATTTAATGCTATGGTAAGTAAGCTATTATTTGTTGATATTAAAATTTCAGATGAAGATAAGTGTATCAGTTTGTTGTGTTCTCTACCAGATTCATGGGCTAGTATGGTTATTGTAATAGGTATCAATGCAACTTCCTTGCAGTTTGATGAAATAATCTCATCTTTGTTGACAGAGGAGATGAGACGAAAAATAAGGAGAGACAAAATGGTGATGCTTGGTCTATATGAGGACGGTCCTAGAACATAAAAAAAAATAAGTCATCGAATGGGAGATCTAAATCTAGAGGGAGATCTAAATCTCCAGGAAAGCCTGTAAATGTGTGTTAGATATGCAGAAAGGAAGGGCACTACAAAAGGGACTGTAAATCTAAAGATCCTAAGAAAGGAAAGGGATCTAATGATGCTCATTTTACAGCGGTGAAAACCACCTCATATGAAGGTGGGCATGTGTACTTGGCTTCTTCTTCAAGTACACATGTAGATCATGAGGCATGATTGATTGACTCAGGTGCATCCTTTCACTTCACTCCCCATAGAGAGTGGTTCTGTGAGTATGAGAAATACGATGGTTGTGATGTATTATTAAGGGATGAAAGGAAGGCTAGAATTGTTGGTTGCACAAAATTCAAGTTGAAGTTGCAAGGTGGAAGGATTAGAACACTTCCGGGTGTTCTACATATTCATGCATTAGCTAGAAATCTGATTTCTGTAAGCAAGCTGGATGATGTAGGTGTAAAAACAGTGTTCGAGAAAGATAACTACAAGATGGTTCAGGGAGCGCTGGTATTGATGTGGAGAGTTTGGATTAGAACTCTGTATAAGCTACAAGGTAGCAATGTTGATGATGGGTGCAACAGTTCTATGGTTCCTAAAAGTGGAGTAGAAAATCTAGTGGTCTCTGGAGAAAAGACCATGCTATGGCATCAAAGGCTAGGACATATTGGAGAGAAGTGCATTCGAATACTTTATGGTAAAGGTATGGTAGAAGGAATGACTAATAGCTCTCTAGATTTTGATTTCTATGAAACATTGTGTATATGGGAAGCAGAACTAGGTGAGCTTCCCCTCTGGTGGTAAGAGGGTGAAACAAGTATTAGAGCTTGTGCACAATGATGTGTTTGGACCTGTGAAGGTTCCATCATTGGGTAAGTCTGTGTACTATGTATCATTTATAGATGACTTATCAAGGGATACATGGATATATTTCCTCAAGAAGAAATCGGAAGTCTTTGATAAGTTTAAGGAATTTGAGGCTCTAGTGGAAAACCAGACAGAAAAGAAGATGAAGGTGTCGAGGAAAGATAATGGTGGAGAGTTTTGCAAGAAGGAATTTGAAGAATTCTGTAAGAAGTGTGGTATAGAACAACAAAAGACTACTCCATACACACCTGAGAAAAATGGAGTTGCAGAAAGAACGAACAAGATGTTGATGGAAAGGGCAAGAAGCATGCTCAGTGGTGCCGGGTAAGGACAAGAATTCTGGGCAAAGGTGGTGGGGACTGCATGTTACCTGGTCAACAGATCACCCTCATCAACATTGGAGAATAAGACTTCGAAAGAAGTATGGACTGGTAAGAAACCCTCTCTTTCACATCTAAGGGTATTTGGATATGATGTATATGTACATGTTCCAAAGGAGAAAATTACAAAGTTGGATATTAAATATGAAAAGTGCATCTTTATTGGGTATAAGAATAGTTTAAAAGGTTATAAGCTTTGGAACCTAGTAACAAGGAAGGTTGTGTACAACCAAGATGTGGTGTTTAGAGAGGTGAAAGATGTTATTAAACATGAATTCCCTTCAAAGGAACCTGAGAAGATAGAGTTTGAGCTAAAGGAGGAAGAATTAGACTCTACAGAAGGAGAGGAATCAGAAGATGAAGAGCCACAAACTCCGGTTGTGAGAAGATTATTTCGAGAAAGAAGGAAGCCAAAAAGGTATAGTCCATCTTCTTTCTGTTCAAATTTTGCTTTATCTATTACTGATGATGGAAAACTCTAGAAAGAGGCCATGGTTGATGAAATGACATCTTTGCACAAAAATGAGGCTTGGGATCTGGTGGAGTTGTCAGCTGGAAGGAAACCCATTAGCAGCAAATGGGTGTTCAAGAAGAAGACAAATGCAGAAGGAAAGGTGGAGAAACACAAAGATTGGTTGGTACAAAAAAGGTTATTCCCAGGTGTCGGGAATTATTTTGGTGATATTTTTTGTCTTGTTGCCAAGGTAGCTTCTATTAGATTAATTTTATATGTTGCTGCTGCTTTTGATTTTGAGGTAGAACAGACAAATGTGATGACAATATTTCTTCACAAGGATCTGGAAGAAGAGATCTACATGAAGCAACCTAAAGGCTTTGTAGTGAAGGGTAAGAAAGAACTGGTATGCAAGTTAAAAAAGTCTTTGCATGGGTTAAAACAATCACTAAGGATGTAGTATCAGAAATTTGATACATTTATATGGGGACTTGGCTTCACTAGAAGCAAAGCATAGCACTGTGTGTATTTTAAATTAATTGGTGACCATGTTATTATCTGGTCTTGTATGTGAATGATATGTTGCTGGTTGGAAATGACAAAGAAATTATCCAGGATTTGAAGACCCAATTGCCCTCCAAATTCAACATGAAAGATGTTGGTGTTGCAAACTATATTTTGGGCATGGAAATTAAAAGAGATCGGGTAAAGAGAAATCTATGGTTAAACTAGAGGAAGTATGTCGAGAAAACACTATAGAGGTTTAATATGCAGGATAGTAAACCAGTGAAGGTTCCTCTTCCTGTAGATATAAAGTTATCTACTGAATAGTGTCCCAAGGCACAAGAAGAGGAAGAAGACATGTCCCTTGTTCCATATGCAAGTCTAGTCGGTACCCTAATGTATGTGATAGTCTATACTAAACCAGACATTGCACATGAAGTGGGAGTATTGTGCAGGTTTATGTCAAAACTAGGGAAGGAGCATTGGACAACAGTGAAGTGGGTTTTCAAGTATTTGCGTGGAACTAGTGATTATGGTTTGTGCTACCAAGGAAGGCCAAGATTGAACAAAGTTTTGGATATTCGTGGCTTTTTTGATGTAGACTGGGCTAGAGATCTAGATCAGAGAAGATATACAAGTGGGTATGTGTTTAACCTATTTGGAGGTGCAGTCAATTGGATGAGTAAGAAACAATTTGTAGTGGCACTATCAACTAGAAAGGCAGAATACATGGTAGCCATTTACAAGCAAGAAAGTAGTTTGGTTTAAGAGATTGTGTTCAGGTATGGGGTTAGTATTGGGAGCTATAAGGATAGACTGTGACAACCAAAGTGCAATTTTCTTGGCAAAGAACCTTGATTATCATTCAAGGCAAAGCACATTGATGTTCAGTATCACTTTGTGAGGGATATGATAGAAGGAAAAAAGGTGTTGTTGGTAAAGGTCGAAACTTTGAAGAATACTGTAGATGCATTGAAAAAATATATGAGCTTTTAGAAATTATCTTCGTGTAGAAAAAAAATGGGCGTTGCAAGGCTAGATCAATGACTAAGCGCTCTTGTGGCCCCCCATGGAAAGAAAACAACAGGTGGAAGAATTTTGGGTCTGTGTTATATTCTTTCCACGACTAGCACCAATAGTCATTATTAGGAAATAAAAAGATATATATATTTTTTTGGACCCATGGTTTTGTGCATGGTTTTTGCACATGGTTTTGGGCGTGATGGCTTTTGGTCCATGGTATTGGATGCTTCGGCATGTATATATATGTATTGTAACATTGAAAGGAACATAATGAAAAATCAATTTGGTAGTCCTGATTTTGGGATCTAGGGGAAAATCTCTGTGTATATTTTCTTTATGTGTTATGCTCTCGCCATTGTTTATTTTCTGTTTTTAGAATTCGTATGCAGGTAATATTGTACAGGATTAAAACCTACAAAAGTGCCAATTGTAATGACCAATAATCATTGGCCTAAGGAATGGAGATGAAAAGGGGAAGATGGAAAGTGACAAGTATGGATTACCTTGAACACATTACTTCGATCATTGCTTCCCCAATATTGCTCTTACTAATACCTAAAGCCTTATAGGAGGTCCCATTTAACTAGGGTCAAAAGCTAACCTCCTAGGTGAAGTAAGGGAACAAGAATACAATCAGTATCAATTAATTATCTAGTCTTTCCCTTAATCCTAATTAGTATTTCCATAAACTTAAGTGAAAAACTATGATTGCAAATATGGCTAAAATACTTATTGATGGATGACCCACCTTTCTACAAGAAGGAATTCTAGATGGGAGAGAAACCTTATTGGAGTAAGAAGTGGAGGATCATGGCATACTATTATGTGATGATAATATAAGGTTGTTGGTTGGTTGGTTGTCCAATGAGGATCAATTTTTTCTCCTATGGGTGACCTTCTTTTTGGTGGGTAACAAGGATCATTATAAGCCTTTCAATTTTGTTTTTCAAAATATTTGGTTCTCATGCAAGGGACCATATTCCCAAAGAATGGTGAAACAAGTTACAACATGTAGGGCTTCATTGCACTTTGGTGAGATACAATGAAGCATTCAAGGTATATCACTTATATGTTCCTTCAACCACCAAGTCGATTGAACAAAAATATATTGTCTTTCATGAGGTTCTTCACCATGGTTTGAAAATGTCCATCCCACACTTATTTTAGAAGATTCATCTCTAGTTGTCTGAATGGTTGTCTCATTTTTGTGTTGTAATAATGAATCTCCTCTTTTGATTGCTATTTCTATGACCACCTTCATAGTGATTTGGTGAATAACTTGTGGTGAGGCTTGCTTTTATGACTTATTTGTAACTATTTGCATTGGGCACCTTCTTTTGGTTGTTCCACCCAATTACTACAAATCCATCGACTTCACCCTTCCTTTTCTCAGGTCATAACCAATTCCTAAGTGGGCCATATGTACTCTTCAATATGTTGTTAAGATCCTGTTAGAGCCTAAATCTACCTTTGGCTGAGAAAGGTAGGATCTAGGACAACATCAAACCATGCTTAACCTGGTAGCTAGCCCTACCAGGTCGGGAGAGGGCTCTCTCCTGGTCAATCTCAACAAAATATGATCGATGAGGGCTTGAGATTGCTAATATGCTGACTAATATTAGGCTAGGTATGTATGTAAATAAGTTTGATTGAATTTAAAGATGTTTTGTTGGCTCCAATGGAAAGGCAGATTTTGGGTGCGGGGAATGAGGCTCAGTTTTGCATAGATCTCAATGGGGCAAGGTAGGCAACTGATTTGGAACTTTAGATTGAATGAGATGTGGAGATTATATAGGTGAGGAGTTGAAGAGGGAAATAAAACACATGGATCCTCTTCAAACAGCTGAAAACATAAAAAACTAAAGCAAACCCTAGGTAGAGCATTGCAATTTCAATGGATTCTACCTTTACCATTGTTTGATTTAGTTAAGAAGAAAGAAGATAAATAATGGCATACATAACACATAAGTGAATTCACAATTACATAAGAAAACATTGTATCAAAACAAAATTCCACATGAATCCCAAAGAGTGTTGCAAACCCTGGTCTCTATTCCTTAGCCAAAACTATTGATATGAGTATACAATAAAGCTCCTTGCTTTCTCAAAAGTCCAACCATGCTAATGACTGAAAAATCACAAGATATAGGCAAACCATAGCTCATCCTAGCCTCTAGGGGTCGAGATCACAAGTTTAGGAGCTGTTCCAACCAATTCTAAACTGAGAACTATAGATTAGGCCGTGGAACAACTTGCCTCTAGAAACTAGGGAACTGATTCATTCAATTGCCAACAACTTTTTGATAGATGAATCTACCTCCATGAGTGAAAATTTGACATATTTACATCATGATCCATCAATTTACATTAAATTACATCACAAATTTGACATTGAGAAGGACAAAAAGTCAAACTGTCAAAAGCTAGGCGAAAAATAGAGTGTTCTTGGTCAAACTAAGCAAAATTTACCCAATGCGCCATGCTGATTTCCTTATGCGTAGTGCCTTTTTGCATCCACTTTTGGAGGCCTTACTAGTGTAAAAATTTGCTCCAAGTGTGCTTGTTAGAAAGGTCTTCATGTATACTTTCCAACCCAAGTAGAATTTTTGAATTTGGCCTCCATTTGCCCCTCCAAAATTCAGTTCTCCCAACACTGCTTTTTGTGTGTCAAAATAGGGGCAGTAAGGTCATTTTTTGAGTGTTTTTTACCTTTTTGAGGGCTCAAAACCTGTCAAAAATTCTTGGAAATTGGTAGGAAAGCATATTTTTCCATGCCAAATCCAAAAATTCTGAGTTTTGTCATTTGGAGGCTCCCATCAAAAGCGAGCGCCAGGTGGCGTGGCGCATAGGGCAGAAAATTTTGTGTTTAGCCCAAAAATTTTAAAAATGCAAAAAGTGCCCCACATTTTTTGAAATTTTGGCTGAGAATTCTCCATCAAGTGTTGTGTTAGGCCAAGGAAGCCTCAGCCAATATCTGAAGTCTATATTGCTCCTTTCGCCTCCTCGATGCCTTCTTCAACTTTGCTTTCAAGCTCCTGATTCTTGCCTTGCAGACTTTGTTTCTCGCCATGTAATGATAGGCCACGTGCCTCAAAATATTTTTCTCTCTGTTGGCCTTCTCTAACATCTTCTCTGAGTGCAAGTTTGTCCTCTCAAGCCAAGATTCACGCTCAGCTTGAATTTCCCTTTGAAGTGTTGTCAACTTGGTTTTCCTTCTCTTAGCAACTTGTCGGTTACTTGCATGTTTTTGAGCTCCATGGATGAGTGGGAGTGATGAGGGGAGGATTTGATGCTAGCTGTTGAGTTTTGGGGAATGAAAGGGTTTAGGGAATAGTATTTAGGCTTTGGGATAGCAATTAGGGTTTGGGGATATTTGACTAGGGTTTGGGAATAATGGGATTGGGTATTAGGGTTTTTAGTTTTAGGGATACAGGGGATAGTGAAATGAGTTAACGAAACTAGAAAAGAACTGAGGGGATAAAAGGTGAGGGAGTGATGGCAACAAAAACAAATTTACAAACCCTAAGCAATCATGTTTTGAACAAAAGTTGCAAGGAGGTAGGGTTTTGAAATTTTTTCACTAAATCATCATAAACATCTTAAGACACACTTTCATTGGCATTTGGAGAGTTGTTGACTTACTTTGGACAGGAGGAAACCAAGAAAATTGAGAATATGGATGAACTTTTGGTGAAAATGGCTTGCAGCTCTATGTGCCATGCCACAAACCCAATGTGTCACGCCCCAAACCCAATGCATAGCACTTTTTGCAGGAGACCTTTGGAGGCCTTCCCAGTGTCCAAATTAGATGTGGGATAGCTCGTTGGAAATAGTATTGAGTCCAATTTCCAAACCAACTGGAATTTTTCAATTTGGAGTTCATTTTCCCTGTCAAAAATCAAATATCCCAAGACTGGTCAAATGTGCCAAATGAGGCTACCTAAAGGAAGAGTGCTATTGCAGTCAATTTCGCAAGGTTGTCCTCAACCCCAAATTGAGCTCATGATAGCTCTTTGGAAAGATCTTTGTGTCTAGTTATCATTTGACTCATCAAGTAAGTCATTAGGCCAACCAAGCTAGGAGAAATATTGATTTTCCCAAGATCACTGCAGAGGTGCATCAATTCTTCTGAGGCAACTGTATTTTTTGACATTTCTCTAAAACCATGACACTTTTGTAAAACGTGAAGGAGGTTTTTCTTCCTTGGCCTATTGTGGACAAAAAAATATCTCAAGCTTCCAAATTTGATCTTTTCTTGCTCAGAAACATCATTGGAGTAAAACCTATCCTGATGTGTGGAACAGGGGATTTGTTGAAATGAAGTGAAATGAAGGGGATAAGGGGCTCCTAAATTCTTGAGAAAATTTGGAGAAGTAGGGAGGGATGTTAGGAAGTAGTGGAAAGTGGAATTTCAAATATTGAGTGAGGGGAAGGGGTCCAAAAGGGAAAAACACAGGCCTAGCCCAGAAAATTGTCAAGTTGTAGTAGGAAACTAGGGTTTGTTCGAAAATGAGGAATTTGGGGGATCTCAGTGATGGGAAGTGTTTAATAAGGTACATTAAGGATAGGGGAATGCGTATGAACATTAGGATACAAGTTTTTCCGATGATTGTACCATCCAAGAGAAATTACCTTCAAAACCCTAGGAGAGTGAAATGAACCTTACCTAAGCGCAACTGAAGCATGAACAAGGTATAAAATGACCCAGTGGAACTTGACATGATGATGAAAAACCTCTGAATGATGGTACACTCAGTTGAATGGTGACATGGACTAAAATTTGGATAAATTTTAAGGGAGTGAAAACAAACCCTAGACCTAATACCTAGGGACCAAATTTTGCTTGATGACTCACTGAAATGACAAAATTTTGTTGGCATTATGGCATCGGTTTGATGATATGGCTCTGGTGTTGTCCTTGATGGAAATTCAACTTGGTGACAGATCTCAATTCTTGGTACTCAGAAAGAAGAAAAGACATATACGTAGGTTCATCTAGACGAATTCGTGTATACACGCGAGTTATACATTACAAAAGCACGTATATGTTGGGGAACTTACTCTTGGTCCATGGTAGTTAGTCCTTGGGATTTGAACCTATGTTTTTGGACCATGGCGTCTCATCAGATGTGCTGATCCCTAGTTTTGGGTTCATGGTATTGAAATGTTATGGTTTTGGACCATGGTATTGTGGAAGGCCTAAGACTATAAAAGAGGAAGGAGATCTTGTGGCATGATCATATGAATTATTATTGAATATCTGAAAAGTGCTAGAGCTGGTACATTGGTAATTGGGTTATGATGCAGATCTGGATCTGAATGAAGGAGGACCCTTAGCGCAAAAAGGATAAGTTCTATGATGGGTCATAATATTTAAGCTTGAATGATAGTATCTTTGTATGATTTTGATCTGCTAGATGTGGTGCTTGCTTGATCTATAAGTCTGATAATCTGGGTTAATTAGTGATTGAATATCTGAAAAAGTGAATTATCCTTTATAGATATGTACGTAGGTTCAGTGAAGCGAAGTCACGTATACATGCAGGTTCAGTGAAGTGAAGAAGCGTATACGCAGGTTGTTCCATACGCAGAAGCGTATGCACGCAAGTTTCAAGCTGTTAAAGTAGCGTATATATTTTGAGTTGTGATCTTGCTGCTTCTGTTTATTGCTACGATGTTCTGGGTTCAGATTTTGGTGTGTGGTTTCTGGTACTGTGTTTTGGGTACAACTGTCAGAGAGGTATCTACTTGATTCAAATCTAATTGGTGAAAATGAGATTGGTTGATGGAGAAATTCTTGATGATTGATTGATGTTCATGGATCCGGTCTGAAAATTTATGAAATGTGGTCCCTGGAAGAAAGAGAAGGTTGCAGCCTTCTCTAGGCCATCACCTATGCACTAGTATCTTGGCTAGTGCAAGAGCTAAAGGGGGTGATAGCTCCCTTCCAGGAGAAGCTGGAGAACGAGAGAGGGTTGTAGCCCTCTAAAGGTTGCAGCCTCCGTACTGGTAAAGGATTGCACCAATACATTGTAAAAGAAGTTTCTAATTTAAAAGAAGATAGAGACAAATTACAGCAGGTGGTTTTCACCCACATTGGGTTTCCACCTTATATCTTGTGTTCTTGTGTGTGATTGTCTTTCTGCTCTGCTTTACTGTCTCTGGTTACTGGTTATTTGATTTTGCATCACAGATTAACATTCATCATCAGAAAGATAAAGTAAATTAAAAGTCTGTTTTGTATACGCGAGTTTCCTTCTGCATAGTTGCGTATATACGCGAGTTTAAATAATTGAAGTAGCGTATAGCATCTGTTATTCAAAAAGGAATATTTGACTTGATAATACTGATTCACCCCCCCTCTCAGTATTATTTCCAACAAATTTGACCTTGACACCTTAAAATCACTTTGTAAGAGCATGTTTGATCACTAGAGGAAGCCTGCAAATACTGACACTAACATTGACTCCAATGGGGATGGTAGCTCCTTGGAGGTGCTAAGAACTACAGATCTTTGGAAAGTAGACAGTACCTTCATCCATTGGGCAATGGAGTCAAAAACTCAAGATGAAATGCATGACTGAAAATTGATGACTTGATGACACAAATTGACTCTCACTCAACTAAAAGTTGACTCGATACTTAAACACAACCGACAAACTGGAAAATATGCTCAATATGAAGCTTATTCAATACAACCTACTCTAGTTGTTCCATTCATCACCTGATCAAGCAAAATAAAACAACCAATGCAACCAAGTAAGTATTCCAATTGCTGTTTGAATTCTCCGCAAGTGCTCGCTTATGAACAACAAGAGAGAACTACTGAAAGACAACTCCCATGAAAACTTGGAAACAGATCCGTTGAATGATATGGATTCTCTATCTGCCTCTAAAAACACTACATAAGGATCTTGAAGTTCATGCACACTGGGACTTAGCTCATCCAATGGATTACTTCTCTTCTCCTCATACCATGAAAGAAAACTTTGTTTTGAGCTTTGTGACGAGACTCCTGCTAAAAATGACAAAGAAACTAGCTACTGGATCAAGTTTATATCAACACACATTTCAAGCTCACATGTAGTCAATGGATAAGGACTTTGACTGTAGACATCATCCAACACATTAGCTATTGGATCATGAAAAACTTGAAAAGACTGTTGCAACCCATTTTCTATTGGTTTCGATGAGATTCCGTGATTTCCTACAAGCTGCTCATTTGAAGATATACTATGCAATTTACCCTTCAAAAATTGAAATGATTCAAAACAAATGGTACGGAATCATCTTGTATCATTTGATCATATGGGCCAACTTCCATGTCTTCATCTGCAACTTGACAATCAATGGCATTCAAGGGCTGCAAATCTGGATATGAAATCTCTTGAACAAGGTTTTCATTGCTCTCAAAATGGTCCAGATCAAGACTTATCGACAATTGATTTCTGATTGCATGAATGTTGTCTCTGATGAACTGAAATGAAGCAAAACAAAAAGGCAAAGATCCTTCAATTGCTTCAAAATTTGCTTCACTTTCCTTGCCATTTCCATAGTTGATATATGATGGTTGAACATTATATTCAAGTTGCTGAAAATGAACTTCCTCCTCCCACAAACTAGATGCTGATTTGTCTGCAAAATTAGCTTCTATTTGGAGAACATAATCATCATCATACTGATCAAAATGAGGCAATCATCAGTATAAAATATATCATCAAGCATACATGTCATATCAACAGATCTCTCTTCTCCAAGATGATCAATAAAACAATCATTATCAGATCTATGACAAGTGGGATAAGAAACAAAATGTTTTGGAGCAGCCATTTGTTCTTCTTCGATCAGTGAGTGATGGGCTTGAACACTATACTCATTCCTTGTGTTGATCCTTTGCATCATCTCTTCCACTGCACTTACCAAAATGTCAAGCTTTACCTCTAGAGATGTCGATTCCTCCAGATCTATGTTCTTCACCTCTTCTCCCTTCAACTTTGCCCTTCTGATCAGCAAATGAGCCTCTACATCTACTGCACTATTTTGCATCTCTTCAAGTGTTGCAAGATTCCTTTCTCTCAGTTGAAACTCCATTTCCGGATCAAAGGAACTCGGGTAGTGCAAGAGAGCAGATCCAAGAGGAGGTCTTATATTAAGTGGCATCGAATAATAAACCTGGTTAAATCTGGTAGAAAACTATTGTACTGTCTCCCCTGGTAGTCTTTTCAGCTGGTTATACTCTTCTATAATCAAGAAAGGGTTTTGTCTGATCATCCACTTGTCGAGGAAAACTTTAACGAATTGCTGAAAATCTGAGATGCTCGAATCAAGCAGGGTTTTGAACCAACTCTTGACTTTGCCTTGCAAAGAAAGAGCAAAATGCCTAATACTGACATCCTCTTCATCAACTTCGAAAAGGTCAAGAAAGGACTCAAAATCCAATACATGTCTCTCAGTAGTGATATTTTCGTGTTCACCATCAAATCTTGGTCGATATAGATCATGATTTTTAGGGAAAACATGGGATATAGAAGGTAAAATCAGAGGCTTGTATCAATATGGAATTTTACAAGGTAGTGGGGTATGTACAGAAGCTGTAGAATCAGTTTTGGTCTCTTGGGGCTCATCAATTTGAAGATGGTCATCACAAGATTCAGAAAAAGGGTCTTGATCAAGCTCAAAGGCATGAAAATATTTGGTATTCACAATCTTCAAAGGGAAGGAATCAAATGTAGGCCGAGGATCTCTTCTCAAACATAGTATACTTTGCAAAGCCTTCTTGACATTCTTGTGAAAAGAGAAGAAATAATTTAGAGCAAAGAACAAAATGTCTTGGATGAAATTTCAACTTGAATACCTGATCTTTCCATATTGTCCTTTCATGTTTTTGTTGGTCAGGTTCATCCTCCAATGGAGTCTTTGGATCTGATCTCGAAAATGATTTGGAATCGCCAGGTGAATAATTTCAGCCTTTCTGGTGTCTGATCATTGTCCACCATCAACAATCAGATCTGAACTTGATACATGTTACTGGGGAAATTTGCAAGTTAGATGTTCAGCTTATTAGACTAGAGTGGAGATTGACTGAAGCAACTTTTATCTACTTATGCACTCGCAAAGCAATGTGCAGTTCGAAGGATTCCTGGCATAACTTTAGGTTCCGTCTGTAGTTTATAAAACAAAGAACACTAACAAACAAACAATTTCTTCCCCAGTGGAGTCACCAATATGTTAGAGCCTAAATCTACCTCAGGCTAAGAAAGGTAGGATCTAGGACAACATCAAACCACGCTTAACCTGGTAGCTAGCCCTACTAGGTCGGGGGAGGGCTCTCTCTTGGTCAATCTCAGCAAAATATGATCAATGAGGGCTTGAGATGACTAATATGCTGACTGATTTTAGGCTAGGTATGTATGTAGATGAGTTTGATTTAATTTAAAGATGTTTTGCTGGCTCCAACAGAAAGGCAGATTTTGGGTGCGGGGAATGAGGGTCAGTTTTGCAGAGATCTCAATGGGGCAAGGTAGGCAAATGATTTGGGACTTTATATTGAATGAGATGTGGAGATTAGACAAGTGAGGAGTTGAAGAGGGCAATAAAACCCAGGGATCCTCATCAAATAGTTGAAAACATAAAAAACTAAAGCAACCCCTAGGTAGAGCACTGCAATTTCAATGGATTTTACCTTTACCCTTGTTTGATTTAGTTAAGAAGAAAGAAGATAAATAATGGCATACATAACACCTAAGTGAATTCACAATTACAAAAGAAAACACTGTACCAAAACAAAATGCCACATGAATCCCAAAGAGTGTTGCAAACCCTGGTCTCTATTCCTTAGCCAAAACTGCTGATATGAGTATACAATAAAGCTCCTTGCTTTCTCAAAAGTCCAACCATGCTAATGACTGAAAAATCACAAGATATAGGAAAACCATAGCTCATCCTAGCCTCTAGGGGTTGAGCTCACAAGTTTAGGAGCTTTTCCAACCAATTCTAAACTGAGAACTACAAATTAGGCAGTGGAACAACTTGCCTCTAGAAACTAAGGAACTGATTCATTCAGTTGCCAACAACTTTTTGATAGATGAATCTACCTCCATGAGTGAAAATTTGACATATTTACATCATTATCCATCAATTTTCATTAAATTACATCACAAGTTTGACATTGAGAAGGAGAAAAAGTCAAACTGTTAAAAGCTAGGTGAAAAACAGAGTGTTCTTGGTCAAACTAAGCAAAATTTACCCAATGCCTCGCGCTGATTTCCCTATGCGTGGCTCCTTAGCCACTTTTGGAGGCCTTCTCGATGTCCAAAGTTAGTCCAAGTGTGCTTGTTGGAAAGGTTTGCCTATCTACTTTCCAACCCAATTGGAATTTTTGAAGTTTGCCTCCATTTGCCCCTCCAAAATCCAGTTTTCCCAACATTGCTTCTTGTGTGTCAAAATAGGGGTAGTAAGGTCATGTTTTGAGTGTTTTTGACCTTTTTGGGCTCAAAACCTGTCAACATTTATTGGCCATTGGTAGGCAAGCATATTTTTCCATGTCAAATCCAAAAATATTGAGTTTTTATCATTTTGAGGCTCCCATCAAAAGCGAGCGCCAGGTGGCGCGGTGCATAGGGTAGAAAATTCTGTGTTTAGCCCAAAAATTTTAAAAATGCAAATCGTGCCCCAAATTTTTTGAAATTTGGGCTGAGTCTTCTCCATCAAGTGTTGTGTTGGGCCAAGGAAGCCTCAGCCAATATCTGAAGTCTATATTGCTCCTTTCGCCTCCTCGATGCCCTCTTCAACTTTGCTTTCAAGCTCTTGATTCTTGCCTTGCATACTTTGTTTCTCACCATGTAATGATAGGCCATGTGCCTCAAAAATATTTTTCTCTCTGTTGGCCTTCTCCAACATCTTCTCCAAGTGCATGTTTGTCCTCTCAAGCCAAGATTCACGCTCAGCTTGAATTTCCCTTTCAAGTGTTGTCAACTTGGTTTTCCTTCTCTTAGCAGCTTAGCGGTTGCTTGCATGTTTTTGAGCTCCATGGATGAGTGGGACTGATGAGGAGAGGATTTGATGCTAGCTGTAGGGTTTTGGGGAATGAAAGGGTTTAGGGAATAGTATTTAGGCTTTGGGATAACAATTAGGGTTTTGGGATATTTGACTAGGGTTTGTGAATAGTGGGATTGGGTATTAGGGTTTTTAGTTCTAGGGATACGGGGGATAGTTAAATGAGTTAACGAAACTAGAAAAGAATTGAGGGAATAAAAGTTGAGGGAGTGATGGCAACAAAAACAAATTTACAAACCCTAAGCAATCATGTTTTGAACAAAAATTGCAAGAAGGTAGGGCTTTAAATTTTTTTCACTAAATCATCATAAACATCTTAAGGCACACTTCCATTGGAATTTGGAGAGTTGTTGACTTAATTTGGACCAGAGGAAACCAAGAAAATTGAGAATATGGATGAATTTGTGGTGAAAATGGCTTGCAACTCTATGCGCCGTGCCACAAACCCAATGCGTCGCATCCTAAACCCAATGCGTAGCGCTTTTTGTAGGAGACTTTTTGAGGCCTTTCTGGTGTCCAAATTGGACACGGGATAGGCCGTTGGAAACCGTATTCAGTATACCTTCCAACCCAACTAGAACTTTTCAATTTGGAGTTCATTTGCCTTGTCAAAAATCAAATCTCCCAAGACTAGTCAAAATGTGCCAAATGAGGCTGCCTAAAGGCAGAGTGCTATTGTAGTCAATTTCTCAAGGTCTTCCTCAACCGCAATTTGAGCTCATGATAAGTCTTTGGAAAGATCTTTGTGTCTAGTTATCATTTGACTCATCAAGCAAGTCATTAAGCCAACCAATAGGAGAAATCTTGATTTTTCCCAAGGTCACTTTAGAGGTGCATCAATTCTCCTGAGGCAACTGTATTTTTGACATTTCTCTAAAACCATGACACCTGTGTAAAAAGTGAAGGAGGTTTTTCTTCATTGGCCTATTGTGGAAAAAAAACTCTCTCAATATTCCCAATTTCATCTTTTCTTGCTCAGAAATAGCATTGGAGTAAAACCTATCCCGATGTGTGGAATAGGGGATTTGTTGAAATGAAGTGAAATGAAGGGGATAAGGGGCTTCTAAATTCTTGAGAAAATTTGGAGAAGTAGGGAGGGATGTTAGGAAGTAGGGGAAAGTGTAATTTCAAAAATTGAGTGAGGGGAAGGGGTCCAAAAGGGAAAAACATAGGCCTAGCCTAGAAAATTATCAAGTTGTAGCAGGAAACTAGGGTTTGTGCGAAAATGAGGAATTTTGGGGATCTCAGTGATGGGAAGTGTTTAATAAGGTACATTAAGGATAGGGGAAGGTGTATGAACATTAGGATACAATTTTGGCTGATGATTTTACCATCCAAGAGAAATTACCTTCAAAACCCTAGGAGAGGGAAATGAACCTTACCTAGGTGCAACTGAAGCATGAACAAGGTATAAAATGACCCACTGGAACTTGACGTGATGATGACAACCCTCTGAATGATGGTACACTCAGTTGAATGGTGACATGGACCGACATTTGGACAACTTTGAAGGGAGTGAAAACAAACCCTAGTCCTAATAACTAGTGACCAAATTTTGCTTGAAGACTCACTGAAATGACAAAATTTGACCTTGACACCTTAAAATCACTTTGTAAGAGAATGTTTGATCACTGGAGGAAGGTTGCAAAGGCTGACACTAACAGATCCTTCCTAAAGTAGAATTGGCATGGCAATTGAATCCCATGATTTTTGCAGGGTCTTGTCTCCAAGGATAATGAAGATCTTACTAACAATTGAGCATAATACTTTCTAGAGTCGAAGGATGTCATGACTACCAAATATGATGCTTTAATGAAAAATCACACTTGGGATCTAGTTTCCTTATCGAAGAGTAAGGAGTTGGTTGGTTGCAAATGGTTTGATAAAACCAAGTATGATGCAAATGGAAAACTTGAGATGCTTGAACCTTGTCTTATTGCTAAAGGATTTTGCTTTAATTTTGCATCCAACAAATGCCTACCCTTGACATTTGAGTAAACCTCTAAGGAGATAAGTCGAAACTATGATAAAAAGGTAGCTTTTGTTCTTCTCCTTTAATAATTTATATCTTTTTTTATTATTTTTACTATTATTTTATTATTTTCCTAAGAGAGCCATTTTATGCCTCAAAATTCCCTTAATGACACGAGCCATTGGAGCAAACATATCTAAATAGGCAATGGAAGCCTGCCATTTTTGCAAGGTCTTGCGTCCAAGGATAATTCCAATGCTACAAACACTTGAGAAAAATATTGTCTAGGGTGGAAGGATGCCATAGCTACCAAATATGATTCCTTAATGAAAAATCACATGTGGGGGCTAGTTTCCTTAACGAAGGGTAACAAGTTGGCTGGTTGCAAATGGGTTGATAAAACTAACTATGATGCAAATGGAGAACTTGATGTGTCTGTTTACTAACGCCTGCGAGTTTTGTTGTAATGGCAATTGTGACTCCAACAAGTGGTATCAGAGCCAAAGGTCTCGAGTTCAAAACACACCTAGCTCGCGTTGAGGGGAGAGATTGTTGTGCTCTCCATTAATGGTGGTGTTGCTACAACGCTCTCTCGTGTGTTTCGTGGCAAGTGCTTAACACTAGCGATGTGTCTGTTTACCTTAACACTAGTGATGTGTCTGTTTACTAACACCTGCGGGTTTTGGTGTAATGGCAATCATGTCTCCAACATAATTTTCTTTAAAATAAAGCTAACCTAAATTCATTTTTTTTGGTCCTTTGTTTTAATGAAATAATTTTTTAACTAAACTTGGAATGATTTTTCATATCAAAACAAAAAAACAAAATCACGATGGTTAAGTTCTTTTTGCCTACCTTTCACTAAATTAAATTGAGTCTGTATTTACTTAGATGTAATAGAAGAAAATAATATATTGTTATTATTATATGTATAATCTCGTTTCATATTTAAAAATATGTTATTACATTTGATTTATTTGATATTATCATGTTCTTATGGCATATTTATTATATACTATTGTATTCGTAAATCTAGGAAAATAATAATGTTATTGTTATACTAAAATACAAGAGTAGTTGCAAAATTGAATATTAGTTTACTATTCCATAAAAAATTAGATATTATTATTAATTGAAAATATTATATTTGAAGTTTCTTTAACAAGTATATAATTGGAAAGTTTCAAAATAACATTGAGATCTTTTCTAACTCGTTGTGATAAAAATATAATTTTTTATATATTCAATTTTAGAGTTAATCATTAATTAACAAATTTTTATTTAAAACCCACGTATACATTTTCAAAATACATGAACACTAAAATTTCCATTTAAAATGATTTTAATATTTTGAAATATTTTTCAAAAAATTGTTATTTACAAGCTTTGTAATAATATCTCAAAAAATGTAGTAAGGAAAAATGTAAATAACTTAGCAATGAAAAATTATAAAGGGAATCAACCAAGTAATTTTCTTATTTTCTTATGGGAGTTTTGGAACATTCATGCATGGGAAATAATTAGTAATCTTTTTTTTAGAAAAAGTTTTATGTTCAATAAGAGATATACCTAATTTTTCTAATCAAATGTGATGATTAAACTGACCAATAATACAATGGTCAAACCTGGTCAAAATTCCCTCTTGTCAAGTCTCCAATTAGTTCAACAAACTCGACCCTGC
Source organism: Pinus taeda (assembly GCA_000404065.3). NCBI lineage: Eukaryota > Viridiplantae > Streptophyta > Pinopsida > Pinales > Pinaceae > Pinus > Pinus taeda. The sequence continues at coordinate 78,572 of APFE030769587.1, read as the reverse complement.
TTGATTGTTCTAGGCCGAAATTCATCTTCCTAAGAATTGCACAAAAAATCAACCCTACTACCCTTAATTTCAAACCTGCTACCCAGAATTCACACATGCGAAGTTGCAAGAGGAGAGAGAAACCACACATGCGAAGTCAAAGAGAAACAAAGAGATGCTTTAAATGATTTCGTCCTTTTTCATCCTTTTTATCCTTCTTCTACTTCACTTGGATGTTCAAAATATATCTTATTGTGCGTGAGATCAAATTACGCTAGAATGAGGAGATCGAGTGGAGTATGTATAGAGTTATGACTAGCCGAATGGGTGTCTCTTAGCCTGGGGCCTACTTGACCTTATTTGGAGCCAAAAATTCAAATTTGAAAATTCAATTTTTTCCTTTTGAAACCAACATGAAGAACATCTCTTATATTTGTTATTACACATACATCAAGGGCTAAAATATTACTTATGAAGACCAACCATAACTACAAAATTCAACACTCCCTCTTAGTTATTCATAATAATTATCTAAATATTCTTTCATTGACAAATTCATCTAATAAAAGGTTATAACAATTCATCATACGCATCAACATCATGTGATTACCATAAGGCCGGTTCCTAGAATCTCCTGCCACCCTGCTCAACAACCAAGGCACCTGCCCTGGCCTGCAGTTTGTTGGCGGTTGGGAAAGGGTGGCCACTCCATCCCAACGGCCAAGGTGCCTGTGCTGGCCCATGACCCATTGGTTGCTGGGCAGAGGTGGCCATCTCTGCCCAACTGTCAAGGGGTTGTAGGTTAGGGCGCCACCCTCGCTGGGTAGGGTTGATGCCTTGGCCCACAATCCCTTGGCGACTGAACGAGGGTGGCAAGTCAATTTTGTTTATTATTTTTTAATGTATTATATATCTCTATATCTATTATATATATAATATATATATATATATATATATAATATATATAATATAATATATATATATATATAAATATATATATATATAGATAGATATGATTTTTTTTGTTTTTTTTTTTTGTTTTTGTTTTTTTTTTTTTTTTATGCTTGAATTTACATGATTTTATGGGTTATTTTTCATTAATTTATTTATTTTTTTTATGCTTTTTTGTTGGTATTTTTGTACAATATTTTTTTTAAATTTTTTTTGTTTTTGTTTTTTTTTCAATATTTTGATTTGATTTGATTTTTAAATTGATATTTTTATTATATATTATTATTATTATTACAGAAACGGTTATGGGATTTCATTAGATTTTTAGCAAGAAGTCACAATTCAGATTACAAAGAATGGAGCTGATTTTTGAGCGCCTCTCCAACAAGAGGATCAAAGCACATACACTTGTAAATCACCTCTTCTTACATTTTACAATGGGATCTATTTCTGTTGTTTTCCCAAGCTTATGAATGCATACAAATTGCTTCAATAAAATGTGGTAAAACTTGGAAGATTAAGGGATTGGATCCCATGAAGTTTCTTTGTCTCTGAGAATAGTCCTAGCAGATAATTGGGTTGCCTTGTTTGCCTCAATGTCTGCCTCTTTGTTGTTTATTCTCAGTACATGGAAGAATTTCAATTTCAAGGGCTTTTCTATGTCTTTGATCCTGGTAATCGTCCTTACAAGACGCAAATCTGCTAGATTAGAGTTTGTTGCCATTATTTTGATGATGACCTGCGAATCGCCAAAGACATTTGCCTCCTTGTGTCCCAACTCTTTGAGTAGTTTGATCCCTTGAAGAAGGGCCATTGCTTCAACTTGCATGCTCGAGGAGTGACCCAGTCCCCAAGCATACCTGTGAGTAGAATTTTCCTCTGAGTTTATGATGAGCCCTCCTGCACCAGCAATTCCTAGGTTTCCCTTGGCTGCCCCATCAAAGAAGAGAGAAGAAGTGTTTGCTTGGAAATCCAGGACTGAAATTCTTCTTCATTTTTTCTGATTTGCCATTCTTTGGGAGAGATGGGGATGGAGGTCGATTTTTGGAATTGGAGATTGAGTGTAGCAACCCACTCAATATCTTACTGGCATAGATTTGTATAGTCCATTTTGTCTTTCAGACATTCATTTAACTGAAATTTTACTGTGTTTGCAACAAGTCTGAAGTCCTACTCTTTATTTCTGAATATCCTTCTATTCCTCTCTAACCAAATTCGCCAATTGATGAATTTAGGAAGAGTAGTCCAAGCTGCTATGATTATTTTGTTTTTTGGGTTTGGACCTGGGTATCTAGCCAGCCATCTAGCAAACAGATCCGGGATGGACCAGGGGAAGATGAAGTTAAGTTTCCAAGTTCCAAGAAGCTCTTGCCAGATAAGCCCTGCAAATTTGCACTCTAGCATGAGATGAAGGGAGGTTTTCAGCTTTTCTTTGCATAACATGCATCTTGAAGGACCGAGAAATCCCCTCTTCTACAACCTATCATCTGTAAGAATTTTTTTGTGGCAGAGCAGCCAACAGAAATGGTCGATTTTTGGAATGGTGGGGAATTTCCATATGCCAATCCAAGGAGCAGAGTTAGGTAGGACATAAGGCCTTTCCACGCACTTGGAGTACCCCAATGCAACCATGTATCCTTCAAAATGCCGACCCCAACCTCTAACATCTTTCCTTCGAGCGTGGATGGGAGCCAACCCACGCAGAAGATTAAGGAGAGCTGCATAATCGTTTTGAAGAGCATGTGGAACCGAGAGCTACTTCCAACCAGACCAGTATTCACCGCTCCAACTCGATATATCATATAGTGAGATGATGTGGGCGTCTGCCATCTAATTCCTCAGTGCGTGCATGGGGTTCTATTCAGCCAGCAGGATCTTGTTGATGATGCAGTCTTCCCATAGGTTGATATGCTGGTAATTCCCTGGTATCCAGAAGGCGTGCACATTCACCAGAGGTGTTGCTTTGTTGCTGAGCATGCTGAAGGGGGTTCAGAGATGGGATTTGGGCTTATCCAAGCATCGAAGTCTATGTCCTCTGAAGTATTTTTTCCATAATGCTAAATGCGCCCAACTTGGATTGGGAGTTATAATTCTCCAAATCAGCTTTGCTCCCATGGCTAAGTTTTGAGCATAGAGATTCTTGAAATTCAGTCCTCCCTCCTGAAGAGGCTTGGTGATAATTTCCCAGTTGACAAGAGGGATTTTCTTTTCGTTTTGCTTCCCTCCCTTCCAGATTTTTTTTTTATTAGACCCTCCATCTTCTTGAGAATACCCACAGGTGCTAAGAGGACTGAAAATTGGAATAAAGGAAGGCTACTGAGTACTAATTTCATGAGCACTGCTTTGCCAGAAATATTGAGCCAGGAGGATCCCCAGGCCTACATTTTTTATTTGAATTTCTCAAGCTGAGGGTTCCAATCTTTGCTCAAGGCCCTCTTGAGGAAGATGGGAAGGCCAAGATATTTGAAAGAGGTCCAATTTGAAGAGGCTGCAAAGCCTAGACATCTGGCAATGGAGTTTGTGGACGAGGGAGAGATATTCCAGCAGTAGATATGGCATTTGCCATGATTTAATTTGCTGCCTGAGACTTCACATAAATCATCCAGCACTTCTTTAAATCTGGTAGCTGAATGTGAAGTTGCAGCCCCCAACAGTAAGATATCGTCAGTGAAGAGGGCATGGTTGATGTTTTTTACCCCTCTTGCTAAGCTAAGGCCTGCTATTTCTTGATCTTGTTGTTTCTTATCTAGATAAAAGCTAAGGACAGAAGCTTGCAACACAAAGAGGAAGGGTGAGAAGGAGCACCCCTGTCTCAACCCTCTAGTGGATTTCAAGAAATCAGCAGCCCTACCATTTACCAAGGGAGCGATCCAGGGCTCCAAGATACAAGCTCGAATCTAGTTTATAATATTTTGACCAAAACCCATCTTGTGCAGGACATCTATCAAAAAGCTATGCCTAACTCCATCAAATGCATTTGCTAGATCTAGTTTGATGACCATACCTTTTTCTTTTCAATGTAGACTGGAATGGATCACCTCTTAGACCAGGATGAAGTTGTCCACAAGCTGTTTGCCATTAATGAATCCTCCTTGGTTCTATAGGATGATTTTGGGGAGAAAATTTCTTAGCCTGTTCGCTATAACCTTGGTTATCACTTTGTATCCAATGTTGCATAAGGAGATCAGACGAAATCTATTGAAGGAGTTTTCTCCTTTTCGTTGGGGATGAGGGCGAGGAAGGCTGAATTTGTACAACCTCCAATTTTCTGGAAATCTTGGGATTTTTGGATCATTTTAAAGAACTCCTCCACAATCTGCCAATAAGTCTGGAGAAATCTGGTTGTAAAACGATCTGGTCCCGGAGCTTTATCGGGGTCCATATCAAAGAGGCCATCCCTGACTTCATTTTTTTTTATTTTGTCTTCTAACAACTGATTCATTCTAGTAGTGATAAGGCGGGGAACTACATCCAGGAGTTTAGAGCTTTGGCCAACCTCCATGTCCTCACTATACAGCTTCTTAAAATGTTCAGAAGCTACCTTTTTGATGCTGGTAAAAATCATTTAATGTGTAGTTTTCTTCTTTGATTTAGGAGATGGAGTTACAACATTTCTTGGCTTGAGCTTGCTTATGAAAAAAGGAGGAGTTTCTATCACCTGCTTTGAGCCAAAGACTCCTGGATTTGAGCCTCCATAATTCTTCTTCATCCAAGCAAGCCTTGTGAAATTTTTACTGAAGTTACGTGTCCTTGTCCAGATCTTCTTTTGTGATTTCAGTTGTTTCTAGATGAAGATGTTGTGTTTCTAAGGAGCTTTAAATTTTTTTCCTTTCAGTTGTAAGATTGGGCAAGGTCTTCGCCCAGCTTTTTAGCATTGATTTTACTATTCTAAGTTTTTCCACCCAAAAAAAAGGGGAACCCTTGACTGGGTCTTTCCAATAGTCTCTAACCTTTTGCATGAAGTCTGCCTCTTTGGTCCATAGAGAATTGAATATGAAAGGGATAGGGCCCAGGTCCTTGGGAGCCAACAGCTCAAGTCTTATGGGCTTGTGATCCGAATCACTGCTATGAAGGATGTGCATTCTAGCCTCTAGCACAAGAAGAAGGAAGGAGCTTTGAACAAAAAATATATCAAGTCTTGCCGCTATATGACCATGATAGACTCTCTTATTTGACCAAGTAAACTTACTAGAAACAGGTTTGATGTCTAGTAGGTCCCAGTCCTGCATGAGATCCTTTGCTCATTCTCTTGTCGGATCCCTTACAATACTGCCTCCTCTTTTTTCTGATGAGAGAAGGATGAGATTGACATCTCCAGCTATGATGATATTTTCCAGATTCTCTAGATCTGCCAGACTTTTTATGGAATCCCAGTAACTCTTTTTCTCACCTGCATTGTTAGGAACATACACATTGAATAGATAAATGATCTCCTTGGTTTGTAGATGTTGCATTTTTAAGAAAATCCAGTGAGTGTTCAAAGTCTCAGAGATTATTGAGAACTTATTAGGGTTCTAGAGTGATCCAAGCCCTCATGAGGCTCCACGGGTAGAAATAGCTTGTGCGTCGCTTTTATTCCAAAATTTTTGACTTGCTTGGAGGAAAGTCGTGTCCTCCATTTTGGTCTCCTGGATGATGAGGATATCTGGGGCTTCCAATCTTGTTAAAATTTTCATTGCTTCTTCCTTGGTTCTAGTGCCCATACCCTTACAATTCCAGGAGACTATCTTCATTGTTTATTTTTGTTGTGATGGGCTCCCTTGGAGCCTTGAAGTTGGTTCCTCGTCGTCTTTGGTGCTCTTACCAATAACTTCTCTAGTGTTGGCTGGCTGCCCTGAATCTTGTCCTTATAGGTTTCTTCTTCTATTTTTTCCCTTGCAATCTTGCATCCTCTTGTGGATCTTTTGGGAGAGGATTGAGAGTCTCCTATTTCTCCTTCTTTTGATTTCTTAGATTCTTGGATTTCCTCCTCCTCTTCTGAGATCTTCCCTTTGGATCTCTCTGTTGCACTTCCACCTTTGATCGAGATGGAGGGGAAAGCTTTGGCGAGAGACATTTCCTTTGGGATCTTGACCTCTTGGGAGGTCATGATGTTAGATCTTAGGAGCTCGAATTTGTTCCCTTGTTCTTCCATGGTTGGTTTCTGAGCAGGACCCATCTGCGGGGCTTTAGTTTGCATTTGCAGTCTTCTTGTGAGAGGTTTTGGTGCGCTTTACCTGGTTCCCGCCTTCTTCTTTCCCTTTTTATTCCACCCCATTGGATGGATAGCCTCTAGAAAAGTGACCATAGACGTGGAATTTCCGGCATTTGAAGGGCAGCTGCTCATAATCAAGTTTTTGCACATGAGTCCAGGGACCTACGATAATTTTGATGGCTTTTCATAGCCTGGCCTCTAGATCTACCTCCACACAAATTCTGGCGTAGTCATATTGGTCTTCGTTGTTAGCCCTGTCTATAAATTTGCCAAGGGTGTTGCCTATGTGCTTCAGAGAATCCCAATTCCAACAGTGCACTAGAAGGTTGGGGAGTCTCACCCACACCGGGACCGCTGTGGGCACATCCACTACCAGATCAAAATCTAGCGTCCATTTATTCAAATACAGTCCTTGAGGGCCCATGAAGTAAGGTCCATTTTGGAAAATCAGATCCTTGTCCTCTTTTGTAGTGATCTCAAACAAAAAGTAGCTTCTCCCGAGAAAGTGTGAGGTTACTTTGTCTTTTATCAAGGGTGCCCAGTTCTTGGTGACCTAGTTCTCTGTGGATTTTGGGGAAGGATAGAGCCCTGTGAACTGGCTGACGAAGGCAGGATCTGCAAGCGACAGAGTGACTTGAATCGACCCTTCTGGCGGGAGATAAATCTCAAGAATATCATCCAGTTTCTTTGCAAACTTTGCTGCTTCGACTTTCTTCTTCTTATGCAAGGAAGCTAACAGAGATTTCAATGCATCAGAGGCAAAGGGCAAAAGGGGAGAGATGGGAGGCCCCTGAGGATTTCCCAGTGCCTCCATGAAGGCAGGCAACCTTGGAAGGCCTAGCCAAGACGAAGGGGGCCTTGGCCTGCAGCGCAAACCAGAACTCCTCGGCAGGATTGTGCGCGCGATTGCAGAGCAATGGAGTGATGGAGCAATTCTCGAAAAAATGCATTCTCTTTAAATTATTATTATTATTATTATTAATTTTTTGGGTTATGATT
>APFE030769587.1:53630-69844 GCA_000404065.3 Pinus taeda | reverse complement strand
TAATATTTCAATTACATTTTGGAGACACATGTGTTCACGTAATATTTTTTTCAACTCTTCTAATAAATTGAAAAACCAAGGGTACCCATTTGAAGAGGACTCGTAAATGAAGATAGTAGTATTTTTTGAAATCTTTTCTCTATGTATATTTTATATTATTGATTTTTTAGTCAACCCCTTTGAAACTATCCAAACAAATATCATATGAATTCGAAAATGTTAAATTCATATGACATTGGATAGAGGATTCCTTCATGATCAACCACCTAAGGACAAATTTTTCCCTAAGTCCAGTAGGGTACAAAATGGTGTTGTAGGAAATTTTGTAGAAGGTGTGCTGAAATTGTGGATTTTAGTACCTTAGAGGCTCAATTGAGTGCTTAAAGCACTTCATTGAGAGTTTAAATTTGAAATTTAAATAGGTCAATTGAGGGTTTAATAAACCCTCGATCGAGCCATTTATGTGGTTAAATAAATGCTCGATCTAGATTTAAAGCTCGATCTAGCCTATAGCTTGATCTAGCTTTAAGGCTTGATCAAGCCAGTTTTTTAATTCCATGCCTAAGTTGTATTGACACGAAATTTCAAAAACATGGCTCAATCGAGATTTGAGCCTATTGCTCGATTGAGCTCATAATTAACCTTGAGTTACATTGTTTAAGCCCTCAAACAACTCAATCGAGGGTTGAAATATTGCTCAATCGAGTGCTTAAAAGGGCCCGATTGAGCTGTTGATTTTCGCTCAAAATGCACACTATTTCGCCAAGTGTAAACTAGCTCCATGATTTCACTCTGGACCATGGGACTTGTGGGACCAAACCTTCACACGTAGCCATTGGACCATAGCCTCGGGACTAGATCTCACCACTTATAAGTTTTTTGTTGTTGTATGATTGGAATTTTGAATACATCGTTGGTGGGATGAGACCACTCCCAATAACAAGATGACCGTGAAATGTGAGTTCACAATGTACACTTTCTGTTTCACCATCACCCATTGGTAGAGCCAGTAATTCTTTTTTCAAATTATATCATTATTTGTAAGTTTGCTTTAACATAATGTTGGGTGTTGTAGTGTTTTCTTCTCAAAGATGTACGAAAATAACCCACTTAAGATTGTGGATGACAAACAATCTCAACAATATAAATGGTTGCTAAACATTGTAGATCTATAGCAACTGATGGAAACAAAACCTGCCAAAATTATGATCTATGCCACAATCATAATTAAAAAACAAAATAAAGAGTAATAACTCCAATTATCCAATGGAAACCAGATATATATAAAGAATAATTTTATAATAACACCTATGAAGAGAACATATAAATTCTACCAGTCCCCCTCTATGGGATGGATTCTTGGCTATCCTTAAATGTTTTTTAGCTTCTGTAGAGTCTCTCTCCTCTATAATGCATAAACCCAACAAAAATATGATGTGCAACAATGAAAATAATCAGATTTACAATAGTGAGTGAAACAATGAAAATAATCAAAAGTGAATAATGAATGGAAAACCCTTCTATTTATAACAAAATATTGAGTTATCCTTGAATAATGAGCAATAATAAAATATTATTGATCCCATTCTTGGAATAACCACTTGAAATATTTTATTATATTTGTTTAGGAGGGAAAAAGTATTTAAACTTCTATTTAGAAATCATAAATAAATAAATAAATGATTTATTTATCATCTCAAGGAATTAGTTAAGGAATAATAAAAAAATAAGGATTTATTTAATTATTCCTAAGGGACTTAGTCAAATTTAATAAAGAATAATAATTAGTTAGCGATTAACTAATTATTCTTAGAAAAATATAAGATAAATAATGATTTATCTATTTATTTTTCATGATTGTGTCAAATTTGACAAGGAATAATAAAAAAACAATGGTTTAATTAATTATTCCTAGAAGAAAATCAAATAAATAGTGATTTATTTAATTATTATTCATGGGTTTAACTATAAATTACTTAACAAAGGTGGTTTATTATGTAATTTCTCACAATGAAAGCAATTTTACTATGGTAAATTGGGTTTACATGTTGTACTTCGATCCATCTAGTAAATTAGGATAAATGATCAATTTTTTGGTGATAACAGATTCTCCCCCAACGTATGAGTGTTAGGAGCAAAACATATGACCAAAGTACATTGTAAAGACACAATCACTTAGACAACACATGGGAGTCAAAGAGAGAGAGAGAGAGAGACCAATGAAGCTGAATTGAAAGAGGATAGGGACAGAGGGGGTGAGACTAATGAAAGCCTCCTTTTATGTTGTGGTACGAGACCTCAATGAGGTAAGGGGAGGCATACCCATACCCATCGAGATAACTTTGTACAAAAATAATGGTTTTCCCGGAAATATAAAATTGAGCAATGAAGTACATGCTGAATGGTACATGACATGATGGCATAACAGAGCCATAAAATAGTACAATGTGTCCCATATACATAATGCACCTGGAAAAAGATGAGTCGGGACTGAATACAATAATATCTAAGTACATGAGATACAAATCCCCTTCCCTCAAAAAAATGGGTGGGAGGGAGGGTAGAACAACCAGAGAAGCCCTGCTGAACAAGGAAGGGCTCTGCAAAACTGAATGGATCATCTGGAGGAGATATGCATGCAATGAACACTGCGATCGGTAGGAACTAAACCCATCAACTCCGTAGAACTGATTTTGAGGATGTATTGTAGTAGGTATGCATCCGCGCATGTGGGGGGCTACCTGAAGGGCCACCCCCTCATGAGGTCTGAAACATCTCACACACACCTGGGGATCACTAGTACAATCTGTTGCATCACTATACCATCAAGTATATGGATCACGAACATGAAACAACCAAGTCAAAGGGAAATAATGAGACCCTTTGCTCGATCTAAGGTGTCTAACAAGAATGGAAGCTGGAACCAAGATACAACACCCTCTAGGCCGTTATTTTGGAATAAATGAGCTGATGTTGACAGAATAGGACCCGCAATAAATAAGGTAATGAGGATCCTCAACCAAAGCACAAGGGAAAATAGTAATGTGACTGATGGAATGAAACTAGGGATAATGGGGAAAAGGGATTGAGAGACAAACATACGACTACCCTTGTCGAAGCATAAAGTGCATGGTTGACCTGGCAATAACTAACTCAATTCCGGAGGGAATGGGGACAGTATGAATGGAGGCCAAAATGGGCAACACAAGATGAACGATATGAAAATATGGATGGAATACTGTGACATGATATGATGGGACATGAAATAGACTCCAATAATGCAAGGGTGATTCATCGTGAATTCTTTCAACAAGGGTGACTCGATGACGCTGCCACATAGATTAGGTCCATTAGGGACTATCAAAACATGAGTAAAAGGACCACAAAGTACAAGTGTCACTTTACGATGAAATTAGATTTTGAGAGGCAAAAAAGTGACTTTTCTTGGAACAATGACTTCCTGGTGGAGTGTCAAATCGTCAAAAATTGAGGAAGACCCATTATAGAGCTCGATGAGAGATTTCCAATGTTGATGACAGTTTGTTAAACTAAGATATGGTCTATTGCAATGTGCGACAGGAAAATTGTGTGTTTTCCTATAAAATGGTGCTTTCCCTCCAATTTGAGAGAAGGAGAAGGCCCTAAATATTGTGGGGATCGTAGCAGACAAACCTACCATCGGAATCGGGATCAACGACTTTCAAGAAAGTGGCCTTACTTGTCTAAAGATGGCCTTAATGCTTCTTGGAACAATGGTTCTTGGTGAAGAACTAAGGGAAGAGGAAAACGAGAATGAACTACTAGAGGAGGTCTAGAATCATCCTCACCCACAAAGTCAAACATGGGGACTATGTGGGCATAGAGTAGAATATTTGAAGATATGGTATCAAATTTCTATGATATGCAATGTATATATGGCTCAATGGAGAGACCGGTAAGACAAACTATTTAAGGAATGGGAGGATAATCGACCATACCTAGATTCACTGGGATCTAGGTTGAGACTTAATTGAGAAGATGGCCAGGGGAAACCATCATGCCCCCAAGCATGGGAAGATGATTTGGTATGCAAAGGTGGGAATGATCCCCCTAGTAGGAGGAGTTTGTGGAGCGCCATTGTGTTTCGAGTGCTTGAAAAAGGGATTCAAGCATCGTGGCCCAACTTGGCACGAGATCCTCCAAAGGAGATGTAAGGGCTTATGTGGCCCCTAGTATGCTATGGGCGTACTAGATGTATTTAGAGCTATGGGCTCCAAATACTTATATGACACATAATCTGATTATGCATTTTATATGATGAGGATGGTTCACCATTTATTTTGTTTATGGTTGTCTTCTGTGGTATACATGTGATAACTACCAATCTAGAATTTTGTTTACAATGGTATCTACATAGTGATTTTGGGCTCTAGGCACATGAATGAAAGTAATGGTTTCAAGTTCACGTACCAATAACTTCACTCGTAGATATTTCCTAAATAGGACTTGGTTATGCACATGATACACACCATTCAATTGCAAGGAATCTAAATGAACATGAAGATGAAGGATGCAATGAGTGAGGGAATTGACTAATAAACCTATCACTGCATCATATTCGGCCTGATTATTGGTGGCAGATCCAATGCGCACGTTGTTTGACAGGACTAATGTATGTAAGAGGGAAAAAATGGCCTAGGTTTCCAAGGCTAGATTCTAGGAGAAGTGACTCACACCATCGACATGGATGATATACAGTGTGGATGATCGATCCATCCAAAAGGTGCAAAAGACAATGGATGAGATGATGCAATAAACCTAACTTTTTGGAAGAAATAAAGACATGCAAATCAAAGGATGTGTTTTGAGAAACATTTAATGGGGTAAAGTGCATTGGGAGAATTTGGAAGGAGTTGGCCTTCGAAATCCTCATGAAGGAATGCCCCCTTACTCAAGGGTAAGGGTAATCAGGGGTAGAAATAGCTTCCATGGTGTCCTCATCAAGTTGGGAGATAGGAAAAAGGGAGGAATATTGACTACATGATGAGGCGGCATTACCCGGTGCATCAACTTGAGGAATAAGGTTCACATACACATCATCTTGAATGGAAGAAGATGGACTAGTCTACAGACATTGAGACCTTAGATTATGTTGATAAGGGTTCGATAGAAATGCGTGCAACAACATTAGGAAGGTTTGCCGGTGAAGAACTCAAGTATGACAACAAGTAAAAAAATAGGGCCTGTGGTGTCTGTCATCTCGAGATTGGGGGGAGGGATCACAACAGAAGGGCTAGAGTTTCCCTGTTCTAGTTGGTTGTTGGTACCAGAATCCATAGGTAGAGGAGCATAGGTTCAACTACGAGTGACCTTGTAGTCACAAATCGCGCCAAAGCAATCACAAAAATCATCGAGACGAGGGAAAAAATGGGAATAGTGACCATGAAGATCACAAAGGGTACAAGGTTGGTTTATGTGAAGTGTTTTGAGTTTATTATGTGGGATCGATATGTTAACATGGACTTTCGGAATATTCGACTCAGGGAACGCTTCATGAACTAATGATTTAAATTGAGGAAGTTCAGGAAAATTGTTGGTGGCGTGCCAATAACATCACACAAAGTGCAAGAGGGTGTTGGATTTGGGGTCTTAGGGGCTGGAGGAGCTTGGGGAGCCTTGTCCTTTGAATCTTTCCTTTTAACTTTTCCCCCTTGACCAGATGCTTTTGCAATAGGAGCTGGTTCCTGTTGAGGTTGTGATGGAACTGAAGTAGTGGCAGGGGTCATGGGGACTGGTTGAACCAGGTTCAAAGTGTGATATGGTCTTGGCTGACCAAGTGAAGTGGTTCCTGGGGGATCAATGTACTATATTGGGATCCCCAGAGACATGTTAGGAAGGACCAATGAAGCCATGAAAGGTACAAAAAAATTTCCCGTAGGGGGGAAATAAGAAAGGTATCTGGCCGAAAAGATAATGTCCCAACCGAATAACTCCTGGATGGTTAAGACGTGGAGGAACAGTTCCTAGAGGGAACATAGGAGAGGCACCCACAAATGGAGGAGGTCGTGGGGGAGTGGGTCCAGAGGGTTTAGCTAGAAGAGAAACAACAAGATGCTGAGGAGCTGGTTGTTGATCAGGTGTACTGGACTGCATAAGGGTACCCCGTGATGCTTGTAACATGCAAACACTCATGGAAGTAGGTTCAGAAAAGGGAGGGGGAGGACCATGGAAGGAACCCAACAATGAGGAATCCTTAGAGACTCTAGGTGAGATAGTGGTGAAAGGAGTTGAAGACTGGTTGTCGAACATCGACAAGATGATGGACTTAAGGGTGGTCACAGATGCCGGCTCATAGTAAGTCAACTGATCAATGGTAATGATCTTCTCTTCATGGGAAAAGAACTTCTTGTGGAACAGCGCAGACATGACAACGCATATGTATAACTACAACCTAAGAGGATGTTGTAATCCAAAGGGGCATCAATCACTTCGATATTGACATGGACAGTCTTGCCCGCAAGGGTCATTGGATAGTTGCTGCATATGCGAAGGGGCTAGGAGGAGTGTCCATCCCATGCACAGAAAGTGATGGTGGAGGGGGACAAATTAGGTGACTTGAGTTGTTTCCAAACAACATCGAACATCACACAGGTGGATGCGCCTTCGTCAGTAATGCATATAGAGATGATGGCATTACAGAATCTAACTGGTATTTGGAAAGCAACCGATGAAGGTAATGGGGGGTGCTCTGATGTATCAACTAGGAAGCCAATCAAACGATTGTCAGAAGGATCCACTGCACCCAATGTAGTTATTAGAGACTTCTTTTGGGATGGGCATGACTGGAGGACTTCCAGCATTGACATGGGATAAGGTGATTGTGCCATGTCGTCTACTATACTGTATGTATTGGCAACTCTGTTAGAAGCCGCATTACGGTGTAATGGTCCCTTTGGCATATTGGGAATGGCCTGAAGTTTAGGTTGAGGGATCTATAAAGGACTATTTGGTGTCATAAGAGGCTTAGCTGATACTTTGGTTTTGGACTCGGTAGCTGACAAAGTGGAGGGCTTGTCATACTAGCGTGATCGAGTTTGTAGGTTGATATTAGAGGGGTTAACATCATCAGAGTTCATCATAAGGATCTGTAGTCACCGGGACCAGAAGTTTGGGGGAGGTGGGCTGATTGACTTGGATGAGGTTGAGAACCAACAAATCCTTGCTGAGGGAAAGGATTGGTGAGCACGACAGGTTGAGGTGGTGCAGGATTCTGAGGTGATTGTTGACCTCGAGAAACTGCTTGAGCTTCCCACATTTGGGGCATCCGGGGTAAAAGAGGACACTCATGTGTATAGTGTCCATGTACACCACAACATGCACAAGGCTTGTTTGTACGAATAGCCTTGTTCTACTTGGGCTGACCGCCCCGTTGCTAGTTTTTGGTGTTAGGTTGGTTCCCCTGAGTTTCACTAGGCTGGTTACCTTGGTTACCCTTGTTACCCCTCCCCTTATTCTTTTTCTTAGAATTATGGGGATTAGTATCACCTTGTTGCGCAAACACCTGGCCTTGAGGGGGTAGTGGTTGCTGAGGCTGAGGATGCATGGGATGCTACGATGCTAATGCTTGAGGGGCTAGAGCACTAGGTTGTGCATAAGAAGGAGCAACAATTTGGTAGATGGGTTGGGGTCCTGGAAACATGTTGCTAGCAAGAGGGGCATAAATGTTGGAGGAACTGGTACCCCCCTACAAATAGCCATAAATTTGTTGAGAATATGGCGAAGAGTGTGAAAGGGATCCAGTGATACCATCGATGGCGTGAGATGCCCCTGGTGCATTGACACTTCCAGGACAAGGGAGGTCTTCAATGACGGTATAGACATAACCAGATTAAGCATAAATTAGATCATATCTCAATGCGTTCTAGAGAGCTTCTTCCTCAGTTTGAGGAAAATGGGATGCGACGTCTTTCCCAATGGGGGATAAAAGGCTCTTGAGAAACCAATGTAGATAAACATGGTTTTCGAAAGGTGGGGCATGACATGTGCTCCTCCTTCAATGCCACCCTTGGGCATGGTTAGAAAGGTGAGTGGGGGAGGATTGATGGAATGTGGTCAATAGCTACGTACCAGTGTTGTATCAAAGAGGTAATTGGAAATACAATAAGAACGTTTTAGCAAACATGACGAAAATGAAATGAGAGGCGGAGGGATGGTCTACATACCATTTTGTAGCGTCTCCAGTGAGCGTGTGTTGGAAGAGCCGAAGACGAATGGAGTCATCGGTTATGGAGTTGGACGAACACCACATGTGGAAGGATCGAACATGGTTGGTGATGAGCCCCAGAATTGGTAACTTATTGGGCTATTTTTGCCTAATTGTTCTTGCTTAATCCACCGTTTTTCATAGTTCATGCATGTTTTTTTAGTATGTTTATGTTAATTGCACGAATAAGGGTGGTCACTTTACCAAGAAGGCTGATACGTGGTTATTTCAGGTTTTTGGACAAATTTTGGAAAAAATCCAAGCAATTATGAGCTTGATGATAGCCAAGCATGAAGGAACAAGGGTGAGGATTCATAGGGAGGATGTCTCTGGCATTAGATGTCCCTTCCTCGAAATCTCCACCCTCAACTCGGAGCTCAGCAGGCCACCAAAACGAATTCTAAACACAGCCAAGCAGCTTGGTGAAGAGTGACTGTTTACTGGCAGATGGAGCAGCTGAGCCCCTTGAATTAAGGAGGGCTGTTGAGGCCTTCGTAGGAATAAATAGGAAGGCTTTTAGCCTTCGTATTTTACTTTTTGGACTGTTGTTATTTTGCACTAAGTTGCTACTATTTTCTCAGCTCATTTTTGCAGCTGCTATTGTGTAACTTTCCTATGAACATGGTTATTTTTGAGTAATGGAAAGAAAATTTATTTGGCATCAGTTCTAAGTTTCTTTAGGAGCTTGCAGCTCTTGGGGTTGGGCCCAACCCAAGTGCCAAGGCTTCCTTCATGTATTGTTATTTGTTTTTATGTCGTTGTAAAATAATTTCTGTTAAGTAGATCCACATCTTGCTGGTTACGTAGGTCATGGTTGATGATTATATAGGATTTTTATGTTCAGATTTAGTTGATAGATTAGTAACAGGGAAGATCTCCAGAAAAAGGCCATCAAGAACCTCTGATCTCACCTCTCCCTCAGTGGGATCGTGAGTTGGGACAAAGGTGACATTGCTGCCAACAAAAACACTGTTTTGCTTCACCGTGCAATTAGTAGTGTTGGATTCTTAGTTGCCAAACTTGATATCAATTTTGATTGCATGCTTAGGGTTATGATTACTTAGTTGCATAGTTATTTCATCTGATCTCATTGCAAATAAACTTTTGTTCCATTTCCTTGTTGTTATCTAGGTCAGAATAGACTAACGTAACTAGGTCTTTGATTTTCCAAGTGTTTGATTGTCCAGTTTGAAAAACAACTTACAGAGCACCTGTTATCTTTCTTTATCTGCCCATAATCCATCAACTCCACCTGCTCCATCCTTCACTTAGAACCCTTACCTTACGTTTGCCTCATTCGCTTACTTTGCCATGATCCTCATCTTCTTGTGCAACATCACTTCATCCCTCCTTGAACAAATCTAACCATCCGCGCCACTCCTCAACTACATCCACCAAGTACTAAACCTCACCACACTCCTATCTCACCTCCATACTCATTCCTCCACCTTTTTCCCTCCATCAATTCTCCAAAATCCCATTTCTGAACATCCTGTAGAAAATTACAGACATCCTATAGAAATTCCAGAACATCCTGTAGAACCCCTGCAGACTTCCTATAGAAGCTCACGAAAGCAGTTTCCTAAAAGCAAAACTTTGTGAAACTCTTAGGAAGGGTGTTAGGGACCCTTTAGGCCCTCTCTGAACCTTCCCAACCTCCTGCAAGCATTTCCTCTCGCTGATCCACCTCTGCACAGTAAAAAAAACAATGAAAGCACATGCATGATAAATCTGACAACTTAACCAAAAATACAAAAAGATGTTTTCTTCAGATAGAAGTAGCTTAGATACATGTATTTTACCTTCCTAGAAGTAATGGCATCTCTTTTAGTAGCTTGCATCCTCTTTTTTGCATCAGTAGGGCTCGCTGGTAAAATTAGCGTTTGACTAGGGTTTGCATTTCCTATTCAGTGTTTCAGTTTCTTTCTGCAAGTAGATTAGCTTCCTTTGAGTTAGCTTCCATCCATCAGTTAAAAAGTTTCTTCTCAGAGCTCATAGAAGTTGGCTTAAGCCCCTAGCGGACTTGTGCCAGCTAACCAAGTGACAGCTGCGGCAAGAGCTAGTACTTGTGCATATAGCACCATCACTTCCAAGTTTGTTACGAACTACTAGGTTGATTTAAAGTAAAGAAGGGAGTCCCAGGAGTTGCAGCAATATTGCTGCAATACTGGAGCCCACCATTCTCTTTGGTGCCGTTGTCGGGGAAGCGTCAGAGTATTTGTGATTGCTTCTTTTCTTCTATTTTCTACCACAACCTTTTGCTCAATGGTTTATTTCATTTCCATTCTGCAATTTCATTTCCACAAAAATAGACTAGACATTTCCTACTTTCCTAGACTAGCATTTCAATTCTGCAAGTGTAGAGTAGCATTTCAATTCCGCAATTTCAATTTCAAAAGTGTAGCCTAGCATTTCATTCCTGCAATTTCATTTCAGCAAAATAGATTAGTTCTTTCCTGCTTTCATTTCAATTCCGAATTTTCATTTAAGCAAGATAGATTTTAGTTAGCTGCAATTCAATCTATTTTAAGTTTTGCAGGTACAAGCAAAAAGAAAAACAAAAGTAGCGAAAAATCTTTCATTTCATGCCTCATAGGAATAGAGACAATACCAAAAAATTCTTACCCAACACCCCCACCACATCACTGAGTCACCCTTCTCTCTTCTTTGGTGGCCGTGATCCAGAAGAACCTATAGGTGAACCCCCTGAGATATACGAGGATACTATAACAGAAGAAGAGAAAGGGAACATTCCTCTTGAGACCATGGCTGAACACAAAAATGGTATAGGAGATAACGAGAGAATAGAAGGTGCCTTTCCCATCCGAGAGACCAATGGGAACATGAAAATGAAAAAAATAAGTCCCTCAGCCTTACCTCACTTCCATGGATTGACCACTAAAGACCCTGATACCTTCCTGTTTGAGTTTGCTGTCCTATGTCGAACTTATGACTATGACAAAGATGAACAAAAGCTAAAACTATTTCCCTCTACTCTCAAGGATGTAGCACTACGCTGGTTCATGGGGTTACTTGGAAACAGTATCACTACTTGGGCTCAGATGCAGCAAGCCTTTAACAACAAACATTGGGACTACTGTAGGTCAAAGGAAAAAAAGGGATAGATCTTTTGAATGACCATGGGAAATGATGAGTCTTTAGAAGACTACGAGGAAAGGTTCCAACTTAGTTATAAACGGGCTAGGTGCACACTTGACCCTAAATATTTGAAGCTGGTTTTGCTTTGAGGAGTACCTAAAGACCTTTTAGATACCCTCCATTTGCTAGCTGGAGGAGACATCTACCAACTGACTTACGAGGACATAAAGACTATGTTTAGAAACCATTCTAGGGCAGCCTGGAAAAGAGGAAAGGGGAATCCACTTTCAGCTAGTACCACCTTCTCCAAGCATGAGTTTGCTAACCAGATGGAAGACCTCAAAAATGAGATGAGACAGACTATTTCCATGCAACTTGATACTTTTTGAATCCAACAAAAGAAAGAGGAAGTTGAGAGGGCTTTGGCTATTTTCTGTCCCAGATGTACGAGGAAACACCCTAAGAATGAGTGTCCATTGCACTCAGTAGAGGTATGCTTCGTTTGTGAGGAAGACCACCGCACAAACCAATGCCCAACCTTACCCGGATTTAAAGCCATGTACCTAGGGACTGAGGCAACCGCTGAACCTCTCTACTTCCTCAACCAAAGGAGGCCACATGGGCCCAGACCTTACCAGCAGGGGATGTAAGGGACATCCCAAGCTTATTATAGCCCCAATCAATCTGCTCACATACCTTCTTGGGGTCCCCCTACTCATCCTTCCTGGTCCGCACCTCCTTCGTGGTCTTATCCATCTCAATACCAAACTCAACCTACTGCTCATTCATTTCCTTCACATGTCCAGCCTCAGCCTCAGTGGAATGCACCTCAGCAGCGGTGGAGGCCCCAATACAACTCTCTTCCCACCATTTTGCCTCCACCACCTACTCAACCACAACCATTACCTCCTGCTCCTCCAAGACAACCCCAGATGCCTGCCAAACCGAACCCGAACCCCAACAACAGACAGGCCCAATAGGTATACACTAGGGAGACAACGTGTCCTACCTATGTTGTGGAGATCTAGGAGATCAACCTGTGATCTAGGAAGGTCCTTCCAGATCGCCCACTTCCTTCCCCAGAGGATGAAGAAGAAAAACAAGAAAGTGAACCCAAGGCCATTCCACCCTTTCCTCAGTGACTAACAACAACCACGCAACCAAACCGAGAGGAGACTGAGCTTCTGGGAGAACTTAAGCAGTTGTGTGTGAAAATACCCCTTCTCTAGGCCATAAAAGATGTACCGATATACAAAACATTGATCAAGGAAAAGTGTTTCAGGCACCTAGGCAGGTGCAAGAGGGATGCCCATACTATCAATGTCATAGGACAACTGTCCGATCTGATGTTGGGGCAAGTAATCTGTCCAAAATATTTGGACCCTGGGAGTCCTATAGTTGATGTCCACATCAATGGCACCATAATCCCCCATACCTTGATTGATCTAGGGGCTTCCATTAATGTGATGACTAGGGACACTATGCTTAAACTCAACCTTCAGAGTTCCTTGAGGAAGACCTCGACAGTGCTACAATCAACAGACCGCTCCATCGTGACTCCTGAAGGGATTGTGGAAGATTTCTTGGTCTCTATTGACTCTTAGGAGTACCCTGCGGACTTCTTGATCCTTTAGCCAAAGGCAAAACTCACCGGATACCCCCTCATTTTGGGTAGGCCTTGGCTAGCTACTGCAGATGCTTACATCAGTTGTGAGCTGAAAGCATGACCATCAAGAATGGACCTATGTCTAAGCAGCTAGTCCTCTATCCTCCTGCCCAACCTCTGCTAGAACATGAATTACCACTGTGGTTGGAAGAGGGAGATGAGGATGAGGTCTACTCTGCACCTTTGTGCACAATCGAAGCCACCAGGGGAGGCCCTCAAACCGAGGATGACTTGATTGAGAATTTGATTCAAAACCCACCTCTTGGTGCACTGTCGTTAGAAGAATTGGTGGAAGATACCCAAGCCAGTGCTTTAGTGGACCTCTGTGTGACTAATTTGACCTATCCTAGAGTTAAGAATGTGGAATTTGGCCCTGAAAGAACCTTAAAGATCAACTCTTCCCTATCTCCCTCCCAGGAGAAGGAGCTGTGTAGCTTATTGAACAACCATTTGGATGCTTTCGCTTGGAGCTATAAGGAGATGAAAGGAGTTCACCCGTCAGTCTGTACCCATCACATTTACATTAAAGAGGATTGTAAACCAGTCAGGTAGCCTCAGAGGAGAATGAATCCAGCCCTTAAAGATATCGCCAAAGAAGAATTGCAAAAATTGTTGGATGCAGGATTCATCTACCCCATCTCTGACAGTGAGTGGGTCTCACCTCTGGTGCTTGTGCCTAAGAAAAATGGGAAGTGGAGAATTTGTGTAGATTACCGAGAACTTAACAAATCCACCAAGAAGGACCATTTCCCCTTGCCTTTCATAGATCAAGTATTGGATGGACTAGCAGGGAAGAAGTTCTTTTCTTTCCTAGATGGGTTTAGCGGGTATAATCAGATCCAAATCAGCCCGGAAGACTAAGATAAAACCACCTTCACTTGTCCATGGGGTGTCTTTGCCTACCGGGTCCTTCCCTTTGCGTTGTGTAATGCTCTGCCACTTTCCAAAGAGCAGTATTGAGCATATTTGCTGAAATGGTTCATGATTCGGTGGAAATCTATATGGATGACTTTACTCCTTATGGGTCCAACTTCCAACAAGCATTGACTAACCTAGGAAAAGTTTTAGCTAAGTGTATTGAGATGAACCTGTCCCTCAGTCCCGAAAAATGTGAATTCCTGATGACTGAAGGGACCATGCTAGGTCATACCATTTCTCAGCAAGGATTACAGGTGGATCTAACAAGATCGTTATCATCCAAAAGGTTCCACCCCCTCAAAAGGTCAGAGATGTTCGAAGCTTTCTAGACTTGGCCGGGTATTATAGAAGATTCATTAAGGATTTCAGTAAGCTAGCTTCGCCATTGTTTAGCCTCTTAGGGAAAGATGTTGAGTTTAAGTGGACTAATGACTGCCAAGGGGCTCTAGATGAGTTGAAAGATAAGTTGGTGTCTGCCCCGATCTTGAGAGGTCCAAACTTGGTCCTACCTTTCCACATCCACACAGATGCCTCCAACAAAGCCATAGGGGCAGCCTTAGGACAAGTTGAGGAGAAACTTCCATATGCCATATACTTTGTTAGCAAGAACCTGTCCAAAGCAGAGATGAACTATACTGTAACCGAGAAGTAATTCCTTGCCATAGTCTATTCCCTCAACAAGTTCAGACACTACATCACTGGTTATCAAACATTCGTACTTACGAATCATGTTGCAATTAGATATTTAATGAATAAGCCTGATGTGAATGATTGTATCACTAGATGGTTACTTGTGTTGTAGCAATTTGATTTGACTATTGTTGACAAACCAGGTAAGGAAAATGTTGTTGCTGACTTCCCATCTAGATTGGATTTGCCTGCAAGTGAGGAAGGGACACTGGATGACCAGATGCCAGATGAAAACTTGTTTGCTATCTCAGTACTCTCCCCATGGTTTGCTGATATAGAAAATTACTTGGTCTCAACATAGTTCCCTTTGCATCTATCCTCAAAGGAGAAGAGCAAAATCGTGAGGAAGAGTGCCCCATTCACTTGGATCGGGGGCAACCTGTTTAAACTTGGCCTAGATTATATCTTGAGGCATTGTGTTATGGAAGAGGAAGTCTTTGACATCCTTCTAACCTATCACAATGGACCCTGTGGAGGCCACTTTGCAGAAAAAAGGACTACCTTCAAAATTCTACAGGCAGGCTACTATTGGCCTACTCTTCATCAAGATGTCAGAAGATACATCCGCCAATGTGATCGATATCAGAGGATGGAGAAACCGAATCCAAGGGATGAAATGCCCCTCCAACCTCAAGTGACCTTCGAGCCATTTGAGAAGTGGGGCATGGCTTTGTGGGTCATATCAACCCTCCTTCAAAGCAAAGGTCTTACATCATTGTGTGCACCGACTACCTGACAAAGTGGGCAGAAACAAAGGCAATCAAGGCAGCGACAGAAGATAAAGTAGCTGAGTTTTTAAGGGAAAATATCTTCTACAAGTTTGGCTACCCAAGAGAGTTAGTCATCGATCAAGGAAGCCAGTTCATGTCTAACTTAATTCAAGACCTACTCGCTCATCACAAGATCAAGCACATGACTTCCACCCTGTATCCTCCATAAGAAAATGGGCAGGTGGAAGTCACTAATAGAGAATTGGAGGAGATTCTGACTAAGGTGGTGAGTAGCAGCAGAAAGGATTGGGCAAATCACCTTGTTGAGGCCACCTGGGCCTACAACACCACTTGGAAAACTACAACAAGATTCACACCTTATGAGTTGGTCTATGGGAAGAAAGCTTTGTTGTCCATAGAGTTCGAATACAACATGTTGAGGATGGCATCTCAGCTGGACTTAGATCTCAGCCATGCTCAACGTGAAAGATTATTGTAGCTGAATGGATTAGATGAACAAAGAATGTAGGCCCACCTCCACTCAGAGGTAGTTCAACTCCAGAGGAAGATATGGCATGACCGACACCTCAATGAAAAGCAATTCCAGCCGGGAGATTGGGTGCTGTTGTATGACTCAAGATACAAGGATTTCAAAGGAAAGATGAGGACAAGATGGCTAGGACCATATGTAGTGGAGGAATGTAATGAAAATGGTTCAGTCCTTATCAGGACCATTGATGAAGAAGCCATCCCCATGCTTGTCAACGGGCATCGATTGAAAATCTACAGGAAACCTCTTTCGAGGCAGGAGTTCATTGAAACTTTGGAAAAATCAGTGCTGGTAGTGGAGTAGAGCTTTGCCCCTATTCCTCCCACACTTTGATCATAA
>APFE030769587.1:0-39804 GCA_000404065.3 Pinus taeda | reverse complement strand
CTTTGAGCCCAGGAATTGAAGGACAATCCTTGGTCTCATGGCTTTCTGAACAAATCGTGCATGTTTCTACAACTTTTGCATCCAAGGGGCATTCCCTTAGAGCATGTTTCTTCCTACATTTTGGACAAAAGATGGCCAAAGCTTCAGCTTTTGTTTTCTGCTTGTTTTGTATCTTAAGGGTGTCTAGTTGCTCACTAAGACTCCCTAGAATATCCATTTTGAACTCATCAAGCATGTTGCCAATCTCAGCCCTACTTACTGATCCAGTTGCAGATTTGTTTGCTCTAATGAGAGAAGGATCTCTAGGCCCTTTTCCAGTTTTAGAATTTCCCCTTGAGAGATGGACACATAGCTCTGCTATATCATGAAGTGGAAGTTGAGATATATCTCCTTTCCCCATCATATTCAAAATATCTATCCATTCATCTCTAATGGCTTTTACTAGAAGGGATTTCAAGGTTTCCTCATCTAGGTTATTCATTTTTTCTCTTTTAAGGTTGTATTGAAATCTTTCAAGTAAATCCTCCAAGTTTTCATCTTCTTTTTGTACCATTTTGAATACCTCATCCTTATGATTGGTGGGCATACAATAGTCCAGGTGTCTATCCAAAAATGTTTGTTTCATATCATTCCAAGTCCTAATAGATTGAGTGACTAATCCCATGAACCATTTTAGAGCAGCTCCCTTTAATGTTGAAGGAAACAACTTGAGTTTTTGAGCCTCTTCCATATAATAATAAGTTCGGCACATGACTTCAAACTCAAATAGAAATGTTTCAGGGTCCTCACTTTGCAACCCATAAAAGTTTGGGAGGACAGATGGTGAGATGTTTTTCGAGATTCCTCATCAACTATAGGAAATCCAAATGAGTTATCTCCATTCCTATTTCCCCCGTTGTTACCCCTACCTCCTCCATTGTTTCCTCCTCCTCTACCTCTACCTTTACCTCCTCCAAATCCGTTTACTGCTTCCTCTGTCATGATAGCTTCCTCAGAGATTTCAGAGTAGTCTGGTTCTTCTACTAATGGCGAACGAGGAGGAATTTCCCCCTCTTCTTCTTCAGGTTATTCTACTTCCTCGATTACAATGTGCTTTTCTATAAAGAAAGGGTCTTTCCCTAACTCAGATTCGGTGGATAGTGTGGGAGAGTCTCCTAATTCAACTACTGCTTCTTGAATTTCGGGGATCCTAAGGCTAGGAGTGTGAGTTGGAGATGATGGAGGTGTATCTTGTCTATATCTTGGAGTAGATGGAGTTGTAAAAATTGAACTCTTGGCCCTAGATATAAACCTTCCCCTAGAATCTCTTGCTCTATGCATGTCATTTTTATTTTCTTTAAGTCGGGTTAATAATTCTTTTTCTAATATTCCAGATCACTCTAGGTGAAGAGAGCATACTCAAGGAATTACTTAATCAAAAACTCTCTTTTCTGATCCTCCAGATCACTCTAGGTGCAAGAGGAGAGCATACTTTGAGAAATCATTAATTTTTACCTTCCTTGAAATATTCTTGTTTTTTTTTAAGAAATTGGCTACCTAGTTTCACTTCCCTGGCAATGGTGCCAAAATGTTTGGTCAATTTAGTGTGTCCTAAATTGCTATATAAATTGTCAATCTGGGAGTCGTAATCTGCTGAAGTGAAATGCACTATATATGCAAGATAACCGTTTTCTTATTTCTTTGTCGTTCTTTTTATTTTTGATTTGTTTTTGGATTTATCTTCTTGTTGATTTCCTAATGTGAGATGGTAATTCTAAGAATCAAGTATGGATAAAAGTGTTCAAGGCAATGGTAACCTTTAAAATAATTTCCAAACTTCAAAGTGTTCAAAAGGTTTTCAAACTTGCAATGATGAAATCAATTACTGAGAGAAAATAAAGATGTACCTAAATTCTAATTAAACCAAACAGTGAACTAGTGACTATGAAACCCAGTATCCTTGCTGGTGTATAAAAAGAAAAAAAACTGAACTCAAAGAAATTCAAAAACTGTAAGCAAAATAAACTAAACCATATCACATCAACTCATATTCTAACCCCTCACCATTCGACTCACTCTGGCTATAGGAGGTAATCATAAAAAAATTGAGTAATTTGATATCTAAATTGCATAAAATAAAACTAAGATCAAACTACACATTCATCCTTCAATCCATCACCATTCGACTCGCTCTGGCTATAGGAGGTAACCGAAAATGTATGAGTAATCTAATCATTAACTCGCAAAAGCAAATAAACTAGTATCAAACTATACATTCACACTCAATCCCTCACCATTCGAATTGCTCTGGCTATAGGAGGTAACTGAAAATGACATGAATAGCCTAATATCTATCTTGCAGAAAAGTAAATGAACAAAGAAAAACTGAAAGAAATAAACAGTGTTGGAATTAGAACTAAGAAAAAAATCAGCAGAAGGACAAGATAATTCCATCATGTCATTAGTCATAAAAAAAAACTATGTGCACTTGCCTGGACTATCTATTAAAACCTGAAATTAAAGCACTGATCAGTTGACAGTCATTAGAAAGCATAAAAGAAACTATGGACAACAAACAACATGAATACCATGATCAATGTAATATATACAAGCAAACATCTATGGCATCAAGAGCGTAAATGAAGAAAACATGAAACTATATAGTAACTACAAAACCTTGGTGTACAGGGGCCCTCTGCAACCTCGGCCAATTAGAAATCAATCACGGATTTGAACTTAAAAGAAGTGTCTTCTCACATATTGAAATACAGTCATAACATAAGGACTAAGTCACAACACGATGGCTCGTAAAAACAGTCAAGATTACATATCAAAAACTAGTCTATGCGCATACGAGGATGCTTTATTTATAGCAGGAAATACATAACTAATTCTTAATATCTGCGCTGGTAGACAGACACGTAAATGACCATATTCGGAAATCTAGCAGTATGGTAGCCGTGAGAAATAAATCCAAGGAGGGTGGATGTTAGATTCGGTTCACGGGTAGTCCCCAGGTGTTAGCACACCTCCTGAGATTTAGGATCTTGCCACGCAATCCTCCTCATGATGAAAAACAGAGTCCTGCCACCACAAAACTCTTAGTGTTGACTACCGTTTGACTGGCTTTGAGCACGGGCTTCTGTGTGTGATTCGGCTGAACCAAGGGGACACGTTCCATGTCCACATCATTTGTAGCTTGCCCATGTGGCTGAATTCTCCAGTAGACACCTATAACATAGACTTCAAAAAAACGCTGCGGAAACTGATTCTGGTTGCGGAAAGTGACAAGATTCTGCAGCTAATTGAGCAAAAATCTAAATCAAACAACAATCACAAGCAATAGTTAGGAAACCATTTATATGCTCTTTTTAAACTAATATGCAATGATTTGATAGCTTGGAGGTTCAGGTAACTAGAGAAAAAGGCTAAAAAGGTATATAGGGAAGATGTAAGTTTGGGACTCAACATCAAGTAGCCCATCATGGGCTCATCAAGCTCCTAGTGGAAGATGCCCTCCATACTTACACTGTCCCCCTCTCCTGGGAAATTTTCCGCAACATGACCAAAGGTGACGATATAAGGATTATGGCTGAGGAACTCACCTCATCCAGCCATGAAGAAAGGGAACACAGTGAGGCAAGAGAAAAAACCAGTGGAAGGGAAACACAGGACAAACCACCACAGGAAGAACAAGAAGGGAAACAAGAAAAAGACCAAGATGCTGAACCTAAAACTATGGAAAGACCAATGGCACAAACACCCAGGGAGAAATGACTACAGGATATAGTGAAAAGGACTGAAAAATCCCAACCAAGGAAGGGCACAACCAAGGCAGCCAACCAAGAGTTAAAAGGAAAGACCCATTCAACTAAGCAGGCCGCAACAGTTTCTACAGGAAGTCTGGAAACAACTTCTAGGGGAAGTCTGGGAACAACTTCTACAGGAAGTCTGGAAACAACTTCTACAGGAAGCCCAAAAACAAAGCAGAAGAAGGAGAAGTCCCTTGAGATTCTGGCCAGGGAGGTAGCAACAGTGTTGGCTGCCTTAAGCACAACCCCAGAGCAAAAAGGGAAGAGGAAAAGGGAGCCTTGTATGTATTTTAAAGCATGAAGAAGCATGCGCATAAAGACTGGCAGACCCCAATCACAGTCAAAAGAACCAATTACAATTGTGGACACCCCAATTAAACAACAGTAAAGGTCTCCTCCAAAGGCATCCATCATCTATGAACGAGGAAGCCTGAAGATGTCCACCTGGAAAGAAAAGGTTAAAATGTTGGACACAAAAACCTCTCTACAGGATGCTGAAACAATTCTACAGGAAACACTGGCTAGGCTAAAGGAGACCGAAGAGCTGGAAGAAAAGGTAGCCACATCATCCCAGGAGGAGGAAAAGACTGAGAAAATTGAGGAACCAAGCCCCCAGCCCAACCTGGGCTCTTACTATAACTTGCTAGAGGCAGGAAGGATAATCCCCCAAAAATTTGCAGTGCCACTCTTCTTTGCACTGGAGGAAGAGAGAGTAAGGACCCACACTTGGATGAAAATTTCCAAGTCCAAGGGTGTGGCAGATATAGGTCCCTTGGAGGAACAACTAAAAGAGGCAAGGAAAGAATTGGCTTTGGTACGACATATAGAAAGTAGCCAGCGGGCCAAGCTACAGGAAGAAAATGAGCTGCTCAAACAACAGCTACAGTTACAGGGACACTTTATGGGAGATAGGCCCCACACCTGGGGAGAACAATAGCAACAGGAGGAGCCCACAACAAACAAAGAAACCACTGGTGAACAACAGAAGAGAGATGGGTTGCAAGCTGAAATAGAGGCACTGACCAGACAACTACAGGAAAAGGAATTGCAAGCAACACAAGAGATAAAATCTCTAAGGCAACGGGTGCAAGAAAAGGAGGCCCAACTAGCCTGCATGGCCAAGTTGGTAGAGGAGGCAATACAGTGTAGAAAACCTGCCAAAACATATGCCTTATACCTCAAGGAACAATGGATGCAGTTCCAGATCAACACTTTGGCCCAAAGGGGCATTACTCCATTCCAAAACTACCACCAATTCATGGCTTTATGTGACAGCAGCTCATCAGAGGACAAGGCCAAGCTATTAGAGTTTTACCTACACAACTTGGCCCTTCCCAACATGAACTCATGGGGCCCCAATGCTGCGTTAGGAGACATGCAACTTATGGCCATGGACTCTTGGCTAAATCATGAAGAAAAGAGAGCAGCAGAGGTCCGAAATGTTATGGACAGGGAGTTGAATGAACCACTAATGATAAGAGCAGAGCCAGAGGATCCCTCAGCATTGATATATGCCCAATAGCACTTGGCAAATAACTCCCAGGTCCTACTAAACTACATTGGCCATCAAGCCCAAGCCATAGCCCATTTTGAGGACATGGAGAGGCTATTGGGGGATGACTGTGTTCATGCCTGCACCCGGAGGTGGAACACACTGCCCCACAGCCTAAAGATTAGAGAATACCACACCCAAAAAAGGATGGTAGAGGCCTTGGCAAGAGTACCCCTCTACAAATAGTCCATGTAGAATCTTCAGGCCAATTAGATCGACCTAAAATTCAGTCCTCCCTTGCTTTTGGGGCTGCTAGAAGGAGTCAAGGAAGAGGAGGAACACAGGCAGTGGGAAGAAGTGGTAAGAAAAGAAGGATTTCATGATCATGAAGAAGATATCACTTCAGAGACCTGGGATGTGAGGGAGCTGGTCAAGGCTATCAAGGATGATGAGTTGGATTAGTTGCTCAAGGACGAGCAACCCATTTAGCAAGGGGGTGATGATGAGCCTCGGAATTGGTAACTTATTGGGCTCATTTTGCCTACTTGTTCTTGCTCAATCCACCATTTTTCATAGTTCATGCATGTTTTTTGAGTATGTTTATGTTAATTGCACGAATGAGGGTGGTCACTTTACCAAGAAGGCTAATACGTGGTTATTTCAGGTTTTTGGAAAATTTTTGGAACAAATCCAAACAATTATGAGCTTGATGACAACCAAGCATGAAGGAACAAGGGTGAGGATTCGTAGGGAGGATGTCTCTGGCATTAAATGTCCCTTCCTCGAAATCTCCACCCTCAACTTGGAGCTCAGCAGGCCACCAAAACAAATCCTAAAGGCAGCCAAGCAGCTTGGTGAAGAGTGACTGTTTACTGGCAGATGGAGCAGTTGAGCCCCTTGAATTAAGGAGGGCTGTTGAGGCCCTCGTAGGCATAAATAGGAAGGCTTTTAGCCTTCATAGTTTACTTTTTGGACTGTTGTTATTTTGCACTAAGGTGCTGCTATTTTCTCAAGCTCATTTTTGCAACTGCTGTTGTGTAACTTTCCTATGAACATGGTTATTTTTGAGTAATGGAAAGCAACTTTCTTTGGCATCAGTTCTAAGTTTCTTTAGGATCCTGCAGCTCTTGGGGTTGGGCCAAACCCAAGTGCCAAGGCTTCCTTCATGTACTATTATTTGTTTTTATGTCTTTGCAAAATAATTTCTGTTAAGTAGATTCACATCTTGCTGGTTACATAGGTCATGATTGATGATTAGATGGGCTTTTTATGTTCAGATTTAGTTGATAGATTAGTAACAGGGAAGATCTCCAGAAAAAGGCCATCAAGCACCTCTGATCTCACCTCTCCCTCAGTGGGATCGTGAGCTGGGACAAAAGTGACATTGCTGCCAACAAAAACACTGTTTCGCTTCACCGTGCAATTAGTAGTGTTGGATTCTTAGTTGCCGAACTTGATATCAATTTTGATTGCATGCTTAGGGTTATGATTACTTAGTTGCATAGTTATTTCATCTGATCTCATTGCAAATAAAATTTTGTTCCATTTCCTTGCTGTTATCTAGGTTAGAATAGACTAACGTAACTAGGTCTTTGATTTTCCAAGTGTTTGATTGTCTAGTTTGAAAAATGACGCATAGCATCTGTTCTCCTTCTTTATCTGTCCATACTCCATCAAATCCACCTGCTCCATCCTTCACTTAGAACCCTTACCTTACGTTTGCCTCATTCGCTTACTTTGCCATGATTCTCATCTTCTTGTGCAACATCGCTTCATCACTCCTTGAACAAATCTAACCATTCGCGCCACTCCTCAACTCCATCCACCAAGTCTTGAACCTCACCACACCCCTATCTCACCTCCATATTCATTCATCCACCTTTTCCCCTCCATCAATTCTCCAAAATCCCATTTTTGAACATCCTGTAGAAAATTACAGACATCCTGTAGAAATTCCATAACATCCCGTAGAACCCCTGCAGACTTCCTGTAGAAGCTCACGAAAGAAGTTTCCTGAAAGCCAAACTCTGTGAAACTCTCAGGAAAGGTGCTTGGGACCCCTTAGGCCCTCTCTGAACCTTCCCAACCTCCTGTAAGAATTTCCTCTTGCCGATCCACCTCTACACAGTAAAAAAAACAGTGAAAGCACATGCATGATAAATCTGACAACTTAAGCAAAAATACAAAAAGATGTTTTCTTCAGATAGAAGTATCTTAGACACATGTATTTTACCTTCCTAGAAGTAATGTCATCTCTTTCAGTAGCTTGCATCCTCTTTTTCACATCAGTAGGGCTAGCTAGTAAAATTAGGGTTTGACTAGGGTTTGCATTTCCTATTCAGCGTTTCAGTTTCTTTTTGCAAGTAGATTAGCTTCATTTGAGTTAGCTTCTGCCCATTAGTTAAAAAGCTTCTTCTCAAAGATCATAGAAGTTGGCTTAAGCCCCTAGCGGACTTGTGCTAGCTGACCAAGTGACAGCTGCGGCAAGAGCTAGTACTTGTGCATACAACACCAGCGCTTCCAAGTTTGTTACGAACTACCGGGTTGATATAAAGTAAAGAAGGGAGTCCCAGGAGTTGCAGCAATGTTGCTACAATACTAGAGCCCACCAGTTGGTAGAATCCTCTCCAAAAATACCCTCGAACTTTGGGATGTTTGAGGGAAGCTTAGTCGAAATAGAGGGCTGACCAACATCATGGTGTATGGGGTTGTTTATCAACTGGTTAAGATCCGGTAGACTTAACTCAACCATAAAGGGGAGCATAGGGGCTATTGAAATAGTTCCTAAGAGTGTTCCACCTGATGTGACCACTAGCATAACACCAGAGCCACCACTAGTTTGGGTTCTTGCACCAGCTATGGGTCCAGACATGGTGACGATATGTGGTGAAGGAGGCTCGGAATCAGATGAGGAATCAAAAGGACTAGGAGAAGAGTTAGGATGGGGAATCAGAGGGCTATGAACTCGAACTCGATGGGGACGAGTAATATGCCTAAGTGGAAACTGGGGGTGAAGGCATAATAGTCTCCGCAACTCATGCCTTGGTGGCGCAATGATGGAAGGACATATGGAACATGAAAATGGTGAAGGGAGATCAACAATATATCTTCTGTCTTTAATGCGGTGAGATAAATTTATTATGTTAAGTCTTGGGTTAGCAGTGTAAACCAAGTGCCCTTTGCTTAAGATGTGCTTGTGTGTGCAAGTGTATTAATTGATGAAGCCTAGATTGTGTTTGTAAAAAAGAAAAAAGCTTGTTGCAAATAAACTAAAATAAATAACAAACAATAAACAACAAAACAATTAACTAAACCCCACCCAAACTGGGTTTGCAAACACTGTACTTCTTGGTGGCTAAACCGATGGAAAATACACTGAAGCGATCAAGAGATCTGAATGTCGGTGTGACTGGGATCAAGTGACTCTATGTTGTTGGAAAGTGGTGTAGCAACAACAAAAAACCAAGGGGGAGATTGCTGCAAAAAGATAGGGAGATGGGTGAAACACCTAGAGCAACCAATGAGACCCTGAGGGAAAGACCAAGCAAGTTTAAATGTGAAACTATGGATGGTATAAACCTATCTTATCAAATCTAAAACAAAAGGTGACAGATCTAGAAAATGTGGCTGAAAATGTTGCAGAAACTCAGACTTCTCACTTAGCTAAACTCCTCCTAAAAAGGTGGAAGTGCACTAGAAGCCCTAGGGGAGGCTAGATTTGACTTCAACGAGTAAAACATAATGGATCAAGGCCTAAGCGGGATGAGATAGAGGTCAAACATCCAACAGACAACTCTCAACAAAACCTAGAAACAAATATGAGAAAAACCTTAAAACCCAAAAATCGCAGGTTCTGACCTGTTTTTTGATGAAATCATAATTTTTGGGCTGAAAGTTGCGTTTTGAAGTCCATATTGCACCTTTTGGGCTGAAAACTACGATTTCTATTCTGAGACTCCTACTCTGCAAATTTCAGAAAAAAAGTGTCGCCTTTGCCACAACTGGCTCTTGTGACTTGTAAATGACCAAAAAGCTTGCGAAAGTCAGAAATTTATTAGATCTAGGGTTAAAACACTAGGAAACATTAATAGAATTGAAAAAATAAGAAACCCTAAGCTGAAAACCAAAGGTCACCCAGGTTTCTGGATTTGAAATATAAAACCCAACGGAGTTGCCAATTTGTCGTAATGTTTTCTTTTCAATGATGTACGAAAGAACCCACTTAAGATTGTGGATGACAAATAATCTCAACAATATAAATGGCTGCTAAAATTGTAGATCTGCAACAACTTATAGAAACAAAACTTGCCAAAATTCTGATCTATGCCACAATCAGAGTTAAACAACAAAAGAAAGATTAATAACTCCAATCATCCAATGGAAACCAGATATGGAAAGAATAATTTTATAATAACACCCATGGAGAGAATAGATAAATGTTGTCGGTCCCCCTCTATGGGATGGGTTCCTGGCTATTCTCAAACATTTTTAGCTTCTGTAGAGTCTCTCTCCTCTATGATGCATAACCCCAACAAAAATATGGTGTGCGGCAATGAAAATAATTAGAGTTACAACAGTGAGTGCAACAATGAAAATAATCAAAAGTGAATAATGAATGGAAAACCTTTCTATTTATAACAAAATATTGAGTTATTCTCGAATAATGAGCAATAATAAAATATTATTAATCCCATTTTTGGAATAACCACTTGGAATGTTTTATTATATTTGTTTTGGAGGGAAAAAATATTTAAAATTTTATTTAGAAATAATAAATAAATAATAATTTATTTATCATCTCAAGGAATTAGTTAAGGAATAATAAACAAATAAGGATTTATTTAATTATCCCTAAGGGATTTAGTCAAATTTAACAAAGAATAATAATTAGTTAGTGATTAATTAATTATTCTTAGAGAAAAATATGATACCTAATGATTTATCTGTTCATTTATCTTGATTGGGTCAATTTTGACAATGAATAATAATAAAACAATGGTTTAATTAATTATTCCTAGAAGAAAGTCAAATAAATAGTGATTTATTTAACTATTCTTCATGCGTTTAACTATAAATTACTTAATTAAGTAATTTCTTATTACTATGGTAAAATTGACTTTACATGTTGTACTTTGATCTCTCTAGTAAATTAGGCTAGATGAGAAATTTTTTGGTGATAACATTGGGATTCCAAGTATACAATGTATTTCATTGATTTTGAGTCGGTTTGAATGTAAAGTTGGATTCCAAGTCTCTCCATATCAAATATATGTTTTGTTATTTTTGTTTACCAATTTTTTGTTGTTTTGTTTTGTGACCCAAAGGAACACAACAACCCTTTTGACACATAACTACTAGTAAACCTCTGGGCCGCTACGATATGTCCTCCGATATGTCCTCCTCCCCATAGCTCGGGTCACAACAGGGGGGATTTGAAACTAGGTCGGTCGAGTTTCAATGATTTCACATTTCTCGGATTAACCAATTGAGCCGCCCCCATGACTTGTATTATTTTTGTTTAAACTTCGTTATATATTGTAATTTGAATTTTAAATTATGTTATAATGAGTTAATTTAATTTATTTTAATTGAAATATAACTAAATGTAATTAGAAAAACAAAAATATATTTAAAAAATATTAACTTAACTAAATAAATACAATAAAAAAAGTTTTTTAATATATACCAACATGCATATGCCCTTTAGCTTATCAAAAAAATGCCACGTGCATTTGTCCTTTCTCTTATCAAAAGAATGCCATGTGCATCTAATTTTTCTCAGCGTGTTTAAAGGTTGAGGAGGTTGTTGCGCACGATTGAGTTCGAGGTTGTTGCGAGGAATGGAGGCAGCGAGGCTAAGGGTCTACTTTTTCTCAACGTGTTCAAAGGTTGAGGAGGATTTTGTGCATGATTGAGTTCGAGGTTGTTGCGAGGAATGGAGGCAGCGATGCTAAGGGTAAAATTTGGAGTCATTTCTCAACCAAATTTGTCATTTTATTTTTCCGAGTCCTTTCAATTTTTTCATACTACGTGTCTATTGTAGATCACAGGATTGATTCACTTCCAGGAGTGAATTATGGATAACAAAATGCAGATTTGATATCTCTCAATGAGTTTGAACCCTGAAGATGTTGTGTATACATGTCTTTAGAGCTTTGACATTGATACAATTTTAGTGGGGAATTTGAGGTTTTCCATCCTTGTTCTAATATGTACATTGAGACCATTTACCATGAGATAAATATTGATGTATTTGGTTTATAACTAAATTTAAAGTGCATTACTTTTCATGGGTAAAATTATTTTTTCTTGAGAATCACAACTTTCCAGTGAGCATTTATAGTTGAATTATAGCTCTGCATTGAACATTTATGTTCATAGTTATCTATAATGGGAGTATCATTTTTATCATATTGGATGTCTTTGTTTAAAGCGTAATGTTTACTTTGGACCCCAGTATAATTTATTTGGTTTTCCCCAATTGATTATTTTTTCCAATCCATATAGTTCCTTATGGTTTCTCAATGTACAAATTTCATCTATGTTGTATCTTTGTTTTCATGAAATGGTTGTTAACATACAACCTGACATAAAGCACAATCACAAGAAAATTTAAAAAAAAATCATAATAATATCTTTAAATAAAAATAGTGAAATGAAATGATGTATATTATCAATTTTTACCAATCAAAGTGCAAATCCTCATGATATCATCTAATCATGCATTGAATCTTCAAATTTCATATCATGATGATCTCATGTAATGGATCGAATCTTAAAATTTCATATTCATATATTGTTTTTTTTGCCTCATGTATTGATAGTTATTGCTTTAAATAAAATATATCACACCAAGAATTTAAGAAAAAATATAACTATATTTCAAAATAAAAATAACAAAATGTAATAAAGTGTATATTATTATTTTTTATTAATTAAATATAATTCATAAAATATTGGTTGAAGTTATATGCCCTTCATTTTCATTTATATCATTATTGATATTTTTGAAATATAATTATATAAAGAAACTGAACTTTACCAAATGTAAATTTGATAATATCTAAAAAAAAAGTAAGTTATAAAATTAATTTAAATATATAATGATCATATACCTTTTTTATTAGTATCTAAAAAATTACATTAAAATAAATTTAAAATCATTTATTTAAGGATCCATTAATTTTACTTAACACAATCTAGGTTTTATATTTCACAACACCTACAAAATCTAGGTTGATGCTACAAAGCACACAACCTAGGCCATTAGAGTTCGTCTACTAAATTAATTAATTCAAGATTAAATCACTGAGCACAAACAAAGAGAGTAATTTGAGTCTACCCATAAGAAAACATAAAGGATTTCGAATAGTTTTATTCATTCAAATGTACTGTTACATACAATAACTCAAATTATAGAACAACGTCCTCAGAGTACTTGAAATTCCCATGCTATTATGTAGAAACACCATGCACAACAACTGGACACCTTCCTAATTTGTACAATAATCAGTCGCGCTCTTTGAAAATCACGCAACAACCAAATCAACACCAACGATTCAACAACCAAACGTTTAATTTCCGAGAGGCAGAAGTGAAAGGCTGAAGACCGAAGAAAAGGTATCCCTTTCCTTCCTTGTTCTTCGCCATTTATCTTGAAGCTACTGACCTCTTTATATTCCATTATAACAAATCACTTCTCATTTCACCAAACTCTTCATTTTCCAAAACTAAACTAACTCACCTCCTCTTAGCATGCAGACAAACAAAATTTGTAACTTATGCCTCATTTTTGCAATGCATCTATAACAAGTTTTCTCCTATAGCAGTGCAGCTAAATAAATAAGATTTTGGATGAGTCAACAACTCCACATAGCAGGAGTATCGATACATTATCTTGGGAATGTCAACAACTCAAGAGAATTCACCGCTTTAATAAAATGTAGCTATAGGGATAGAAACAACAATCCATTGGGTGTATCAACAACTAACATAACAAGTGTATCAACAACCTAAAATACATGGGTGTAAAAAAAATTATACAAACTCAACATAAGCTTGTTTCTGGTTGATGAGGAATGTTTGAGGCAAAGGATGCTCTTGCATCATACACCCTTGGTAAGAAAATATGAGCTACCATCTCATGTGGTATTTCCTTCAAAGCTTGAAGTCCCTTGTAGGCATTCCAACTCTTTTTTAGTCACCCATGACACATCTTCAATTCCCCTATTCTTCTATTTGACCAACTACTCCAGATACTCCTCGCGGTGAGTCTTCTTTCCAACTATGGTGGCTAGAATTTCTTCCACTTCTTCACTAGGTTTGACTGGTAACTGTTTCTTCCACTTAGTTAGTCTACCTATCTCTTCACTGTTTTCTCCTTCACATAAATCATATTAATAAGCTACATTTAATATCAAAGAGATATCCAAGTCTCTTGGCAGCTCCAACTTGTACGCATTTTCAGTTTTTTCTGGAGAATTCTGCATGGGCCTATTTTCTTATATTTTAACTTGTTGTAGGTACCCTTGGGAAACATATCTTTCCACATATGCACCATTACCAGCTCTCCTTTAGTGAAAAACTTTTCTGTTCTTTTCAAATATCCCTTCTCCTTATATCTGTCATTACTTTGCTATAATATTTTCTTCACTTGTTCTTGTATCAGCTGTAGACTGTCTACAAAGCCACTTACATCAACTCTTCCTTTCCCCCAAATCTAGCCATTGTATTAGGTCCATAATACCCTTCAGTGACCACCCATAAACAATTTTAAATGGAATCTTACCAGTGGATCTTTTCACAGAATAACTGTATGCAAATTTTGAATGCGCTAGGACCATATCCCTCTGGTGGGGACTTTCACCACTGAAACTTTTCATCAAATTACAAAGACTCTTGTTCACTAATTTTGTCTGTCCATCTATCTGTGGATGATAGGATGAACTATATAAAAACTTAGGTCCCATTCTATTCCACAATGTCCTCCAGAAGTGACCCAAAAATTTTATATCCCTGTCTGAAGTAATGGTTATTGAAAACACATGAAGTCTCACTACTTCTTTGAAGAATAAAATATCCACTTCAGTAGCATCACTTGTCCTCTTGCATGCTATGAAATGTTCCATCTTCAAAAAACTATCTACAACGACCATCACTGAATCATGCTTCCTCTACATTATTGGTAGTCCCAAGACAAATTCCATGTTCACATTTCCCGAGACCTTTTTGGTACCAACAATGGACTATACAACCCTATCTTTTGACCTCTATCCTTAGCTAGTTGGAAAACTCTACAACAATCAACAAAATTTCTTACATCCTTGTTTATGCTAGGCCCAAAATACCTCTCCTTTACCAACTTTGCAATCTTATCCATGCTAAAATGTCCACCTAGGCCTCCACCAGGTAGTTCCTTGATAAGATTCAATCTCATTGAACCCTGAGGAATGTAAAATTATTGATTTTTATATAAAAACCCTTCTTGGACATGATAGTCCATGAAAATGGTTCTATCCACATTCCAAGGTGCTTTACAATCTATGAAAGCTTCTTCAAAATCAACATCTTCTGCATGCAACTCCTTCATGTTTTCCAAGCCCACCACTTCTATTGACAAAGTGTTGAGTAACAACACTCTCCTACTCAAGGCATATACAACTTTGTTTGACTTTCCAGACCTATGCTTCAAAACAAATGTATAAATTTGTAGGAATTAAACCCATATAGAATGCATTTGATTCAAATTACCTTGATTGTTGATACATTGTAATGCCTTACATAAGACAAATTCCTTAGGTAACAAATAGTGTCTCCATTTCTTCAAGGCCTACATAATAGAATAAAATTCTGGATCATATACAAAAAAATTTCTTGGCATCATTCAATTTCTCACTAAAAAATGCTATTGGTCTTCCTTCTTGGCTTAGAACTACTCCAATTGTTGTCCCACTTGCATCAAAATTGATCCAAAAATGAAATGAAGGTATTAATGAACAATTGAAAGTTAGTTTATGTATTCTTATGCAATGGATCGAAATTGCGAAAACACATAAACTTGATAAAAATTTGCAGCAAAAGAAAAGAATGGAGACTGAAAATAGAAGCAACAAAAACAAGACAAGTTGATAACATAGTTCATGTGAAAATTCCAAACTGGAATCCTATTGCAGCAATTGGAAATTGTTCTCCTAATTATTAATTTGATATTTGCTACGACAAATACTGAATAAATCACATTGCAACCTTCACAAATAAAATACTACGGAAGAAAATAAAATGTTGGAAGTTGAGAAATGCTAGCGTGCACACATAAAAATTACACAATTATTTTTGGACAAAAGTCCCCAGAAAAACACAACTTTGGAAAATCAGTGCAACATATGAGGATTTTATTATTATGCAACACTGGAAAATATGAGTACAATCTAGATGCTTGAAACTGGACATCCACAATAAGAAAATATGGGGAAAATACTAAAGGTAATTTCCTTTCTCCCACGGGCAATCTCTGGCACGACTTGCCTTCAGCAAACTAGCTACCCAAACCCCAGTGTGAGCCCTTCTACTCTGCCTCTGCATTGTCTCCCACACATGTAGCTCAAAGCTATCTCTGTTGTAGTTGTTTTTCCTCCATATTTTGAAGAAATCATCTCTATGACCTTTTGGAACCTCTACGTGATCTCTAAAACTGAGAACATTTTTTCTCACCAGTAAATTGATCTGTCTTGTTGAATCTACTACATAGAGCCTCTACGCTGCTTCTCTAGGATAACTCAACCCTCTTTCTTCTGCCTCTGTAGATCTGCAAATATTTCCTCCGGACTCACCATCACTACCCCTCTCACACTGCTTTGACCTTTAGCTCTCTCTTAGAAAACTGACTACTACTACTAAGAAAATCGATCTGCTGAGAAATCAAACCTCTCAAGTGTGTTGTCCACCACCACATTGACCTCCTCTTATAATCCTCTTTTGGAGCACCAGCGATCAAGATTAAAATTTAATCAATGGCTAGGATCAGCTATGGATCAATCCATGTGAGTTTCTAGATGATTCATGCCTTGAATTAATCAATATTGATTAATTAACCATATTCCCTAAGTTTAGACTTAGGAAATATTTAAAAACTGGTTAATAATATAATTAAGTCATTTCTAGGCGGAATTTCTAGAAATGATTTCTGGGTTTTGGGAATCTCATGTATTCTAGCCTCTCCAAAAAATTTTGTGGCTAGAACACATACAATGCTACAAAAACTAACACTTCCTCTTAGCGAGGAATGTGTTCTAGTGCAACTACACACCTTGTAGGAGCACCATGTCTCTACATAATCTCCTGTCACATTGCGAATGTATAGCCATACTGCCCACAAGCCAATGTGCAACTTTGATATACCCTATATTTGTGCTACTTCTAACCCTTCCGTACTACTGTTAACTCTACATCTGCACTGTAACTCCCTCTCATATGTTGTTGTTGCAACTGAATAGGATCCAAAATACTGAATCAACTATGATAAGTATAATGCATCTGTCACCCGATTATCTGATTGATGCTAGTATCTACACTGTCACTGAAGAATATACGTTACTGCTGACTCTATAATGTGCCAGGTTCATTGCTACAAACTCTGCATTGCATTGCCCAACATCTGACTATTATTAGTCTCTGCAACTGTCACTCTGGCATCTGACTGCACCAACTGCCACTAATCCATCCTGCTACTGAATATTGTGGGCCTCGTAGCTAGGTATTGATCCAAGAGGTGGACTCCTCAAGGACCTTGACCAATATGTAGCACTCTGGGGCTAGAACACCAAGTCACCCACCTCACTCCTAGAGGTATATTAACAAACATAGCGAAGTATTCCTCCAGCCTAGAGGAAAGCCTATATATCTTTGCTAAAGCTACCTATTGGTCTTGCTTCTCCTCCTTGTCATTCTTACTAAGAGGACACTGGGTACTATAGTGACCAAGCTCACCACATCTGAAGCACTTGATCTTTTACATGTCCTTCTTCTTCTTCCTCTACTCCCCCTGTCCCTGACTGGGACCCTTAGATGCGAAGGCCACATTCTCCTCCTCCTTCACTTGCTTCGATCCACTGTTGCTGCCACTGATGGACCTCTTGAATAGAGCTCATCTCAAATTCTCCTGTTGTAAATTGGCACACATCCTATCCCATCTTGGTAAGGTATCTCTTGCAAAGATATTTTGGACAAATACCTACCACTCTTGTATGACACTGTTGAGTTCCAATTGCACTAGCTCCATGGGTTGAGGCGTTGACCCAATAAATAACAACTGGTCTCATACCTCCTGAATCCTATTGAGGAAGGGATCCATGCCTTCCCCCTTTTGCATCCTAGTGCATCTTAGCTTCTCTTCTAAGTACATCTTCTGTTGGTCAGAAGTACCTTGGTATAACGTGGAGAGAGTCTCCCATATCTCTTTGGTCATTCCCTTGGCCGCTATATGTGAGACAATATGATCCTGAACTTCATCTAGGATCAACCTCTTCACCTGTGCCATCTCCTTTCTGTACTCCGTCAGCTAATTTGCATCTGTGGGAGCTGCTATCACTGCATCAATATAGGCTTTCAGTCCATATTCATCTATAAGGAAGGACATCCTTGCCTTCTAGATGATGTAGTTGAAGGCTGCATCCAATCCGTCCTGATCACGAAGCCCAACAAAAACCATCTCAATGCTCTATCGAAAAATTCCTCTTTCCTTCTGCTAAGTTGCTGCTATACTATTCACACTCCGTTCTTGAGTGAAAATATCTTCTCACAATGATGTTGATCTGCAAGGAAAAATAAAACTTCTTGAGAATAGAAGTTCCTTGAGGAAAATTTTCCCTTTGTGTGTTCTCTTCTCTCTTCCACCCCAACACTAGCTCTATTCTAGAAAATTGCTATAAAAAACCATTGTGTCCAGCTAGAGATCTTCTCAACAAAAAATCTAAGTTGCTCCCTGTGCCTCTAGAATCACTCGATATGGTATGATCAAATTTTTATCTTCGTCATGCAAAAAAATCAAACCTCTACAAGTAACTTGGCCTCCTGGAAGAATGATTACACTGCCCTTGGGAATTTCGGCCTGCTGCCCACACTTAGCAACAGAATCCCTTTTCTTTTCATCTTTGAGCTCTCTAGATGACCAACTGCACTTTGATACCAATACCAAAATTCCAAATTGGAACCCTATTGCATCAACTGGAATATTCTCCTAATTTTTAATTTTATTTAACAATTTATTTGTTTTTTTTTATGACAAATACTGAATAAATCACACAACGACCTTCACAAATAAAATATTGTAGAATAAAATAAAAATTTGGAAGCTGAGAAATGATAA
This sequence comes from Pinus taeda, assembly GCA_000404065.3. Taxonomy (NCBI): domain Eukaryota; kingdom Viridiplantae; phylum Streptophyta; class Pinopsida; order Pinales; family Pinaceae; genus Pinus; species Pinus taeda. The sequence goes on along the minus strand of APFE030769587.1, from coordinate 21,158 downwards.
CACACACATAAAAATAACACAATTATTTTTGGATAAAATTCCTTGGAAAAACTCAACTTGGGAAAACCGATGCAACAGATGAAGGTTTTATTATTATGCAATAATGAAAAATATGAGTACAATATGGATGCCTGAAACTAGTAATCCACAACAAGAAAATATGGGCAAAATACTGAAGGGAATTTCCCTTCTCCCACATGCAATCTATGGCATGAATTTCCTTCAATAAATTGGCTTTCCATATCCCAACGTGAGCCCTTTTGTGCTGCCTCCATGCTATCTCCCACACGTGTGGCTCAAAACTACCTTTGATGAAATCGTTGTACCTCCAACTGCTGAGGAAATCATCTCTCAAGCATCATAGAACCTTTGCCCTTCCTCTAAAATTGAGAATGATTTTCCTCACCAAAAAATTGATCTACCTTGCTTAAGCTACTATGTAGAGCCTCTATGTTGCCTCTCTGGGATAAATTGGCCCTCTTGCTGTTGCCTCTCCAAATATGGAAATATTTCCTTTGGAATCATTGTCCCTTCCCCTCTTGCCTACTTAGATCTCTAACTCTCTCTCTGACAACTGACTACTACTACTCAGGAAATCAATCTTCTCAAAAATAAAACCTCTCAAGTGTGTTCTCCATCACCACATCTTCTTCTTATAATCCTCGATTGGAGCACCAACAACCAATATTAAAACTTAATCAATGACTAGGATCATCTCTAGTTTGATTCATATGAGTTTCTAGATGATTCATGCCTTGAATTAATTAATATTGATTAATTAACCATATTCCCTAAGTTTAGACTTAGGAAATATTTAAAAAATTGGTTGATACTCTAATTAAGTCATTTCTAGGCGGAATTTTCAGAAACAATTTCTAGGTTTTAAAGATATCATGTATTCTAGCTTCTCCAAAAAATTTCATGTCTAGAACACATCCAATGATACAAGAACTAACAATTCACCACTCTTGGGCTACGTCTCTGGGTCCACTTCCAGTGTGATCATTTTGTTAAGATTCTCAAATGATCAATACATATGTTTACAAGCTCCAAATCATCAAAATAATGCTTCCAATGCATTCAAAGAGCTTGAAAACTCTTGTTTAGGCTCTTTAAACACTAAAATAGGCCTCCATATGGCCTCAAAAAAAAAATTACTCTCTATCTGTAATACAAGAGACCCTAGCCCTGAAAATTATTCAAAAAATCCCACACCTGTGGGCTCGTCAGGCACGTTGGTTATATAGCCCCAGGTCAGGGGTTCGATCCACAATATGTGTTGTTTGATGAATATTTTGTGGGCGGTGCGATATGTTATAGTGAATTTGAATATATATTATGCTGGCATGGTCCAAGGACCCACCACCATTTTGGCATACGTAATATTTTATAACCCCCGACGTTATTAACTACTGCGACCCACCACCATTTTGGAATATGTAATATGTTATAACCCACCACATTATTGACATCTTCTGCTCTCACATTAACTCTTACTATCTAATATCATGGATATGGTGGGCTTCGCCATATCCATTTTCCCAAACCAGCACCAAACAAACCTTTAATAGAACATGTTTCCCATACTTCTTAAGAAACACTATGGGCATAGTGGTAATAAGCGAGATTGTTGGTAGGCAGGTCTGGGGTTTGACCCCCCCAAATGAACTTCAATAAATTTTGGTCCAACCCATAGGGCCATGTTGCCTCCTTAGATTGGGTCACGTGTCGCCCTCTGATTGGGTTGCATGGTACCAATTCATTTGTCCACATTCCACCAACCACGAACTGCCATTTGTTGATATCTAGAGGTGCCACATGTCAGTTGGAACTGTGAGCCTTGAACCTTGATCCATAACGATGATTTCACTGTTGACTTGTGAAACCTTGAGCATTGACTATTGAATTTTGCCTTTTTTCCCCGTTTGGCCTGAACTTTGACCTTGCATAACTTTTGCATATGGTGTATATTTTCTCCCATTCAAGTTGAGTTGGAATCATAATGAAGAGCACTGCACATTGAGCCTGGTTTCAACTACATATAAGAACTTTTATTTTTAAGTGTTTTTTGGAACTTGAGCATCTTTCGGATCCTTTGGATCAATAGTCAACTTGGAATACTTTATCAAAGTTTGGAAGTGCCAAAACAAGTTTCTTTGTCACTTTCCTTTTTAGACATGCAAATGATTTCCATGTTGCTACCTCCATTTAAAATTCCCCTTCTTCATGCACTCAGTAAGAGGTGCACAAATATGGTTGAAATTCCTAATGAATTTCTAGTAGAAGCTTTCCAATCCATGAAAGCTCCTCACCTCAAAAAGAGTCTGAGGTGTTGTCCAATCCAAAATAGCCCTCACCTTTTCGAGATCCATCTTCAAACCTTCCTTGGAAATCACAAACCACAAGTATACTAACTCATCATCCATGAATGTACATTTCTTCAAGTTGATCATCAACTTCTCTTTCTTCAACTGCTGCAACACTTGCCTTACATGCTCCAAGTGCTCCTTATTTTTTATGGAAATTAAAATGTCATCCAAGTACTCGACAATAATTTTTCCCAAGAATGGTTTCTAGACCTCATTCATGAGCCTCATGAATGTGCTAGTGGCATTGGTTAGCTCAAATGACATAACCAACCATTCAAACAAATCGATCTTGGTGAAATATGTAACCACACTGGAATATTCCATAATATCCTCCATCCTCAGTAAGGGAATCGGTACTTGATAGTTATCCTATTAATGGCTCGAGAATCTATGCACTGCATCCTCCATTCACCTCGATTATTTGGAGTCAATATGAGTGGTACAACACATGGAAACAAACTTTCCCTTATCAGTCCTCTATCAAGTAGCTCCTGTACGTACTTATTTACTTCCTCATTCTCTATTGGAGTCATCCTATAAGGTGCCGTTTTTGGTAAGCTCGATCTTGGAATCAATTCTATATGATGAGAAATATTTCTCATAGGAGGTAGCCCTTCTAGAAGTTCATCAAAAACATTCTCCTTGAATTCATATAACAAGGATTTAATTTCTATTGAGATGGTTTCTAATTTCACTTCCTTTGGAAAAACCTTTGGAGTCACTGCTAAAAACATTTTCTCTTTTCATTCCTCATATACTAACTCCTTGGTTGAACACAATATGATTTTACTACCATACGTATTGGTACTCCACAACTTCCTGCTATTACGACTGTATTTTCCAGCATTAGGGTGAACTTGTATCACTGACCATCCTTCCTAAACTCATATGTATTTTCTTGACCATCATGGTGGAATTTCCTATCAAACAACCACTACCTTCCCAAAAGTGTGTGGCATGCATCCATGTCAAGCACATTGAATAATACTTGTTCCTAAAGATCGTTGATTTGAAAATTCAATAAGTATTGCTCAGTCACAACCACTTGTTGTCCCTTCTGTAACCATGAGACATTGTAAGAGTTTGGGTGGACTAGACTCTTGAGTTTCAACTTGTCCATGACTTCAGTGGACACTAAATTCTCTGTACTTCCACCATCTATGACTAAGTTACAACACTTTCCTTGGAACTTACATTTAATTTTGAAAAAATTATTTATTTGCTCTAGTTCTTCCACTATCTTTTTCTAGGGTTTGAGAAATACTCCATGAAACATTAATTTTTCTCCCTGTTCTTGTTGAAGCGTAGTCATATTTTCTCTAGCAATAGGAGCTTAATCAAATTGTGTAACTAGTGTTCTAGCTGTTGAAATATGTAACTAGGTTTGGCCTTCATAATGACATATGTAATCTTGATTTTTATGTATTTAATGAAAAGAGATAAAATAAATTTATTATTTTTGTTCTTGAGGCATAAGTGTCATGCTCAAGGGAAATTTATTTTTAGGTCAAGCACTCATTGAGTGCTTTTAGGTTTGTCATAAAGTCAACTGAGTGATTTTCATGTATTGAAGACCCAATTGGGCATGTTACTTATTATAAAGAAACAATTACTGAGTCAAAATAGAGTCAAAAGACCCTCCAAGACCTCTTCATGGCACAAATATCAAGTTAGCCTAATGAAGGGACAAATCGGCTTCAAGATAGCAATTTGTGCCCCTCACAAGCCTATAAATAAGAAAGAATTCGACCTCATTTGCACACTCACTCAATCAAGTTTGATCTCCTCAAGATAGAAGTTGGAAAAGGATGAAGAAGAAGAAGAAGAAGAAGATCAAGATCAAAGTTTTTGGGCCTCTCCCTCTCTCTCTTTCATTAGGGTTTCTACACTTGCTAGGTTAGAAAAAATTCTGAAGCTGCATCGAAGCTGTGAAGCTACAAGGTCAAAGTTGTGAAGCTGCAAGGTAAAATTTGTGAAGTTACAAGGTTGAAGTTGTGAATATTCCTTTAGATCGAAGTTGTGAAGATGCTAGGTCGAAGTCACTGAAGTTGCATCAAGGTCAAAGTGGTGAAGCTGCTACATTGAAGTTGCTGAAGCTACTAGGTAAAAGTTATAGAAGTTGTTGTTAGGTTCGAAGTTGCTGGAAGGTTGAAGTTTGTTTCTGGAAGCTATGTAAGAAAATCTAATCTAGAAGGAAGGATGACTTTGTCTTGTGGGTCTTGGTTAAGGGTCATAGATCTTGGAATTTGTCAATTAAAATTCTATAAGAAGAGAAGGATTCTGATGGGTTTTCCTCTCATTTGGAGAGGTTTTAGCCTTGGTTGATCGCTTATATCTTGTGTCCTATTCTATCATTGTTAATTATTATTTGGTAGTTGTTTGATGATAGAGAAAACTAATAATAATAAAGGAAAGAAGAAGTTAATTTATTAATGTAAAAATACATCACAAGCAGTTATCAAAGTAAAAGAAATCACCTACACTTGTTGCCCCCTAGATTTCTCAACATGGTTTCAGAGCTAAGGTGACTACATCAAGGAAGGGAAACATAAAGAAGGATACTCTAGGACCGAAGTATAAAGAGATAATCTTGGAAACATCAAGAGAATCAATCATCAAGAAGGAATAACCCTCCCGGTGCATTGAAAGGGAATAATTAAGAGCATCAAAGATGACCTCAAAACCCTTTCTCATCAAAATAAGGGTTCCACACTTGAAGCATTCTTGGGAAACTCACACCTTCTACAATCATTATCATGAGAAAGGAAGAGAAAATCACTTTTGGATCAAGTTTTGTGCCAAGAAATATCTCCTTTTCAAGCTAAAAGAACAAGAAAAAGAAATCAAGTCAAGCGATGTATAAAGGAGGCAATGTTTTCCATCTTCTAGCCACACGTGTGAACTAGGGTTGTTGCCGAAAAGGCCGAAATTGCAAAATTGTTACAACAAGCTAAAATTCTGAAGAAGAGACGCAATTTGATGGTGTGAAACAAGTTTAACTAGCATTGTCTTGAAGGAAGAAAAGTGGGAAAAGAATTGTCATCATCATCAAGGAACCATTGTGATCTCCCTTTGAGCCAAGGATCACTTTTGAAGAAAGACATATGCACCAAGAATACATCTTCTATTATTTACATCATCATCAAAATCAAGAAGGTATCAAGTTGAAGATTTCATCATCTAGGGGTATCTTCACTTGAAAAGTAAGTATTTTTATATCTATATTTGAATATGTAAAAATGACTTCATATTGCAAGGACAACAACAAATTGGTTGGGTCATCAAACTTTCTTGTAGAGAAGAAGAGGATATATCTGGTCCTCATATAAAATGAAGCCGTTGGTCATGTTAAGGTTTTAATTGTCTAACCACCAAAAGAAGAAGCTCAAGCTCTACAAGATGAAGATATCAAAAGAAGAAGGAATAACCTCATACTTTATGAGGGTTTCAGAAATAAGATACCAACTCCAAGAGTTGTGAGAAATAATTTCTGACAAGGAAATGACTACCATATCACTCAATGCACTACCATAGGAATGGGGAAACTTCACATCAAGCATCTATGGGAAGAATGAAGCTACTCCATTCAATGAACTATGGTCATTGTGTGAAATCGAAGAAACAAGGCTGAAGGCAAAAATCGATGTAGGATCAAGCGAGTAAGCTCAGTCATTTTCTCCCATGGCTAGAAGAAAAGGGAAGTTTGGGAAGCTTGGTCCTTAGAAAAAGAAGAAGAACATGTCAAAGGTTCAATTATGGCTATCATTAATATGGGCACTACGAGAGATATTGTCCAAAGCTTAAGAAGGACAATGAAAAAAGAGTAAGGGAAGAAGCCAATATCACTGAAGAAATGGAAGAAGTTGCAAAGAAGAAATCCAAGAAGGAGGAAGTAAATAATCTCTACTATGATTGAGATAGCCTTCCTCACTTACTTCTTTTCAATTTTTTTGTTGTAAAGTATAAATATCATGGTAGGAATCATTAGAAGCATGATAGGATGCATAACGTTATGAGATGGCATCATAGAAGCATAAAATTGAAAGCAAGATCTCGTGACATAATCATAAAGAAGCATGAAAGATAGCTGAAACATAAGTCTATGGTTGTCATCTACAGAAGGATGTAGCCCTTGGTAACCTCATTAGAAGCATAAGTAGTACTTATGGGAAAAATAAACTCATCTAGTATAGAGCTCATCATACATCATTCAAAAAGGAGCATTTGCAAGATGAGGATGATCAAGATCCTCTGTTGGAATCTTCATTGAAAGGTTCACCTACTAGAAGAAGAAAGTGCCTTGCTAAGAATTCCACCTTGTATGGGACTCATGGAATGATGGTATGATTTCAAAAGAAGTGAATCAGGTCAAGGTTATTGAAGTTCTTTTAATAAAAAAATTTGTTGAAGGAATTCTAAATGACCAAAATGAAGAGATGAGGTATGTATGTTTGTATTTGATAAAATTGAGTCATGTCATATAGTTGCATTGGATAAATGTTCCACCTCATGATCATGATCAAGAGAAATGGATCTCCTCCTTTGGAAGGATGCATAAATACATGGTTCACATATTGACTAGATAGAATCAACATAATAATTCCTCATATGGAATATGAGGTGGTTGATAAAATGAAGTAACTATGAATGGAAGTTCTCGAGAAGAAATGTGTGAAGAAAGTAAGGAGAAATCGTGAAAGATGCAACTACTATTACATAGGAAAGGAAATCAACATATGGTAACTAGAAGAATTGATCGTGGCATCTCCATGGAAAATGTATGAAGACTCCAAAGAAGTATGGAAAGGAATATGGCCATTTACATTTAATACGTTTTTGGAGATGCGTCAATATGAATGCATGATGTTGATACACCAAGAAAATGTCATGATGTAAGACCATAAAAAAGGCAACTTGATGTTCATTTTTTATTTTTGAACAATATCTAGATGGTATAATGTAGGTATACCAAAGGAAGAGTTGTAGATTCCATCTACAACTGATACCCATGTGGTGGGATGATAATATCCTAAACAAAACATGATGTGGAGAAGTTAGTTGTATGAAGGAAATCTAGATATGGATTAGTGAATCACTTTCCAATGAAAGAAAGGATGACATGAATGACATGATTCATGAATGAAAGTGATGGATGGGTGATGCCCTATGAAGAAGTCCCAAAATATGTAGGCTCCATAACAAAGAATATACTCATGACATCAAAAGATGGCGTCCTACAAACAACTAGTTGTCCCATGGTCTCCACCTAGAGAGCTGTTGGAAGCAAGTCCTTGGTTAAGGGGAGGATTTATCAAGTGCCTGGTTAAGTGGGAGATTGGGTAAATTCCTTTTATATGAATTGGTGCATTCCTTCATTGGAATGGGTATATCCTCCCTAGTTGAGAGGGATATGTAGACACATAATTATTGTCTTCACTTGGATAGAAAGAAAGGAGGATTGGGTAAGCATTTGGCATCCAATACTCTTTGAGGATGTGGTAGGAAATCCAAGATAAGATTAGTTGTATAGGACCAATATTCTTTGAGGACTGGGAATCGAAGATAAAAATAGACCTAGTGGAACATAATTTGGGAGAGACAATGATGAGGGTGTGTATAAATCATTAGTATCGCCAACATTGTGCTATAATATTGTGGAGAGATAGAGATGTTAGTCAAGGCCTTGCTATGTGACAATGTTGGATGATATGATTCTATACAAATGGGTTACCAATTCGACTCTTCTTATGAGAATTATTCAGATTGAGAATGTCCAAGTACCTTGTATGGATTATGAATACCTCCCTAGTCTAAGTGGGAGAATTTAAATACGTCACTAGTTTTGTTCTTCATAACGAAATATGTAATCATGATTTTATGTATTTAATGAAAAGAGAAAACTAAACTTATTACTTTTGTTCTTGAGGCATGGGTTTCATGCTCAAGGGGAATTTATTTTTAGGTCAAGCACCCATTAAGTGCTTCTAGGTTTGTCATAAAGTCAATTGAGTCATTGTCATGTATTGAAGACCCATTTGGGAATGTTACATATTGTAAAGAATTTTTTTGAGTCAAAAGAGAGTCAAAAGACCCTCCAAGACCTCATCAGGGCACAAAGACCAAGTTGTGAAGGGACAAGTCAGCCTTAAGATAGCAATTCACACCCATTACAAGCCTATAAATAAGAAGGAATTTGACCTCATTTGCACACTCACTCAATAAAGTTTGATCTCCTCAAGATAGAAGTTGGAAAAGGATGAAGAAGAAAAATAAGATCAAGATAGAAGTTTTTGGGTTTCTACAGTTTCTGGGCTAGACAAAATTCTGAAGCTGCATCAAAGCTATGAAGCTACGAGTCAAAGATTTGAAGTTGCAAGACCAAAGTTGTGAAGCTACCTCTAGATCAAAGCTGCTGAAGTTGCATCAAGGTCGAAGCTGTGAAGTTGCTAGGTTGAAGTTGGTGAAGTTGCTAGGTTGAAGTTGTAGAAATTCTAGTTGGGGTCGAAGTTGTTGGAAGGTCAAAGTTTTTTGCTAGAAGTTGTGTAAGGAAAGCTCATAAAGGAGAAAGGATGACTTGGTCTTGAGCATCTTGGTCAAGGGTCATAGGTCTTTAAATCCATCGATTGAAGTTATATAAGAAGAGAAGGATTCTGGTGGGCTTTCCTCTTAGTTGGAGAGGTTTTGGCCCTAACCGATCGCCTATATCTTGTGTCCTATTTTATCATTGTTATTTATGATTTGGTAGTTGTTTGATGATAGAGAGAACTATTAATAATAAATGAAAGAAGAATTTAATCAAGTAAAGTAAAAATACATCAAAAGAAGTTATCAAAGTAAGAGAAATCACCTACACTTGTTGCCCCCTAGATTTCTCAATGCTAGATTCACCTCTTCTCTTTGAATTTTGTCCCTATGGGCACTCATATTTCTTATGTCCTTTAACTATTCCACATCGATAACAAGTAATTACATATTTTACCTTTGCTCTCTCGGTACTTCCTCTACCTCTTCCAACACTATTTCCACCTCCACCACCTTGACCAATGATGAATTCTTCCTCCTTTTTGCTGCCTCTAGCAACCCTTGCCTTACATATGCATCTAAAACCTATTCCTCTACCATTCTACTATGTTTTTCTATTCAACTTTTCTTCAACCTTCAACGAAATGTGATAGGATTCATCAATGGTTCACAAATAATGCGTACTCATTTCATCTTGGATCAAGTATTTTAGTCCATTCGCATACCTTGTGACTTTGAAATTTTGGTTCCTTTATACCTAATCAAAGTGACGGTTTGAAAAGCTCCTCCGTGTACTCACAAACAATGTTATCCTTTCATATTAGGTTCTACACTGGTCTATACAAATTTTTCTGGTAATTAACAAACATAAATTTCTCCTTGATATTTGTGAGCATCTTATTCCAAATCTTGATATTTTCTAGCTGATTATTTTCTCTTCCTTTCTACAACATATTCCACCACAGTGGAACATGACCTTTCAACTTTTTCATGGAAATTTCACCCGATTTGGATCCTAAACATTTTCATACTCAAAGAATATTTCAACTTCTCCAATCTAATTGATGAGCACATTGGCTCTCAGATTGCCATCATAACAAGAAACTTCAAATCTTGCACTTCCTCTACTGCTAAAATATGAAATCAACCTCATTGTTCGGTCTCTCTACTCAGCCTCATGTTCTTTATCTATTTCTTCTTCAGGCTCATAATCTACCTCTGCATCTCCATTTATTTTGTGCTCCATCTCTTCTATTCTTTGTCTTAATTCTTCCAACTGTAGATTTCCTGCACCTCCTCATCCTACTCCTCTTCTCCTAGGTGGTATCCTTACAGTTGTAAATGTCTCACCAACACCCATAGACCTCAACCTAAGTTCTGTGACCCAATTTGTACCTTCAACACTCCTGTTGTGCAACCACTGATAAGGTTTCCTAGTAGATTGTTACACGAATCAATTCAAGGTGTAATTCCCAAAATGATATTCACTCTGATACCACTTGACATAGTCCAAGTTCTATAGATTTCACAACACCTACAAAATTTGGATTGTTGTTACAAAGTGCACAACCCAAGCCATTGGAGTTTGGTTACTAAATTAATTAATTCATGATTAAAACACATAGCACAAACAAAAATTTGAATTTTCTCACAAGAAAACAAAAAGGATTTTAAATATTTTTATTCATTCAAATGTGTTATTACAGATAAGAAATTATATTACAAAACAACATCCTTAAAGCGCTTAAAATTCCCACACTGTTACACAACGACACCATGCACAAAACCTGGACACCTTCCTAACTTGTACAGCAATCAGTCACACTCTCTAAAAATCATGTAACAACCAAATCAATTCCATCAGTCTAACAACCAAACATCCAAGATCCAAGAGGCAGAAGTAAAAGCTTGAAGATTGAAAAAAAGTGTCCCTTCCCTTCCTTGTTCTCCTCCATTTATCCTCAAGCTACTAACCTCTTCATATTCCACTCTAACAGATCGCTTCCCATGCCACTGACCTCTTCATTTTCCAAAAGTAAATGGACTCACCTACTCTTAGCATGCAAAAAAACCAAATTTGTAATGTATGCCTCATTCTGGCACCGTGTCTAGCAGGGTTTGACCCATAGCAATGTAACTAAATAACTGACGGTTTGGATGTGTTAACAACTCCACGCAATAGGAGTAACAACACATGATACTGGGAGTGCCAACAACTTGAGAGCATTCATCCCTTTGATAAAATGTAGCTACAAGGGTAGAGACAACCATCCTCTTGGTGTATCAACAACTAACATAATAAGTGTATCAACAACCTAAAATACATGGGTGTAACAAGACTTATTCCAAACTCCACATAAAATTGTTTTTGGTTGATGAGGATTACCAGAGGCCAAGAATGCTCCTGCATCATTACCATGTTATAATATTTATAAGGATAAATTCCTTTGAGAAATGCAAACTTTTTTTGAATATACAAATTTGAAATTTGCATATATATATCTTTTTCCTTCTAGGATATTCTTATTACAAATTCTATACTAAAATGGATATATCTATATATATATATATTATATAATATATATATATTATATGATATATATATATATATATATATATATATATATAATATATTATTTTTATTTTTTCACACACACCCACGTAGTTTATTGATATTAATTAATATGATATAATTCAAATTATTTATTTATATTTATTATAAATGTTCTTCTTCATGCAATATTATAAACCAAATTTCTATAATTTTTTTATAGTTTTTAAAACAATTGGAGATATTTTAAATAAAATTGGTTATATTATATCATCAGAAGAAGTAAGATAGGCTTATTGAGGGAACCTAAGGAATGGAAAATGATTATATCTACATGTCACACAAATAATTTGATTAATAAGGCATACACAAATATTTTGGAAGAAAAATGAGAAACTAATTAAATGACAAAATTGAACTCCTAAATTTAGTTGATACCACCTATTATATATATATTATATATTATATAATATATATCTATATATATATATATAATATATATTAATATATATTATATACCAAATGCTTGCATAGAAATAGTGAAATGGTTAAGAACATTCACAATGACCAGTTAAGCGAACTCATTGGACTAATAAGTGAAATTGTGTGTGTGAGATACTATGATAGAAATGTGCAAAATTTTTCATTTTTTTTTATAAGGGCTATCCACCACACACATCTCACCATCAATTTTAGTATAGCGAAATGACAGGTTTCAGAGTGCTTCAAAGTTGGATCAATGTTTAATAAATTACAACATAGCAGTTTCCCTCATTGCAAGGATGGTACCTAGGGTAAACCCTAAATTATTCGAGTCATAAGATTATGTCAACAATATGGATTAAAGTCATCACAACAATATACTTAATTTAATAAATCAACATTTCACTTTCCAAACTGAATCTCGGTGGGGAAGATAACACTCCTCTCAACTAACTAACTAAATAAACTACAACATGCATCAATGGACTTTTTATTTTGATATTTAGCTTTGAAAAGAAATCAAAATGGATGTAAATGATATTAAAAATGATAAATTATTCTTTGGTTATTTTGAATCACTTGGATTATGCCTCAAAACTCATCATGTGATTTACAATTGAATAGCCGCTTAATGGATTAGTTTATATTGTAGTGTTAAAGGATATGCCAACAATTTGACTCATAGGAATTTAGTTGTTGAATGATCCACTCACATCTTGGTGTACCCTTAGACAACCTTAAAACATCTTATAAAATAAATTATGACATAGTTCAAATGTATGCCTTCTCCATCTATGTTTTAATGTGCACTATGATCAATTTACAAAATTCCAAAGTCTCGTTGTTAATATAATATCAATGTTGGGTTATCCTACACCATAATCCACATGCGCTACTACAATCACAATGAAAATTCCACTTTCAAATGAATGATTGCTGAAAAAAATATCAACCATGTGAATAATGTAAAATGATTATTCCATCAAATGCATGATAGTCCAACAAAATATTGATCATGTCAATAACACAATATCTATAGCTTTTCATTTTCTCACGAGAAGCAATAATCATCTTGTCTATGTTGGTGAAGAGATCCCAAATTCCCACCTTCAACCATTTATCCAATGTAGCACTTTATCCATTCATCCAATACAATAATTTACTTTATAGATTACTATAAAATGTGATTTTTGATGCAATTATTATAAACCAAATTTGTAATAATTTTATGTAGTTTTTAGAAACTTTTGGATATATTTTAAGAAAAATTATTATTATTATCATCATCAAAGATAACTTGAGCCTAGTTTGAGGCCAACCTTAATGAAGAATGGAAAAAATATATACCTAACCATCACCAAAATAATTTAATTATATACAATCTACACAAATATTTTCTGGAAGAAAAATGGAAAACTAAATAAATAAAAAAATTGAACTCCTAAAATTTTCTTTGTTACATCCCACCCATAACTTATTTTTATATATACGACCCAACAACATGCTTGCATAGAAATAGTGAAATGTTCAAGAACATTCACAACAACTAACTCATTGGAATAATTGCAATTGTGTGTGTGTGTGTTTAATACTTTGGCACAAAGGTGAACAATTTTTCATTTTATTTTATAAATGTTGTCCACACACACATCTCACCATTAATTTTAATACAATGAAAGGGTTTTGATAGGTATTATATGTTATTGGGCTAACAAAAAATTATAATCGTGAATGAAAATTTTCAAAATTTTTGAGAGTGATTTGAGGTGGGATCAATTCTTAATAAACTACGACATAGTAGTTCCCTCAATTTGAAGGATGGTACCTACGGTAAAACATAAATTGTTCAAGTCATAATGTTAAGCCAACAACATGGGTTTGATCAGAAAATGGCTTTGCAAGTGGCATATGTGGTTGTGGAGCCATTATATCCATCAACCCCTTTATGGTCTATCAATTCTATTGGTCTAGGGGTTATGGTACTAATACTATAACAGAGGTGTTGGTGTTGTGGGGGACATTGAAATGCATCGCATGGCTTGTCGTGGAGGAATTTCTGGTTTTTGGGGACTTGAAGATCGCGATTGACTAGGCTAGTGGAAGGGTCTCATTGTAGGTGCTTTCTCTTCTTCACTGGATAGAACAAATATAGATATTGAAGGAATCCTTCAATTCCATCCAGTTCCTCCACATCTATCGTGAACAAAATGCCCCCTTAGACTTATTGTCCAATCGAGGATACTCTGCAATGCATGGGAAGATTCACTATGAGTTGATTGACAACGGATCCATCATTTATGTTGGAGCTATTTATCTCTAATGACTTTATGTTATTGAGGCTTTTTCTTTTTCTGTGGATCCTTTTATTCGGACAGTCAGACAGTCACAAGTGTAGTATATTCTGGGCAATTGCTAGGCTACTAATGACATTCTGCCATTACCCATTTTGGCTTATGTTATGGAAAATTTTCGGTTTTTACCCTGATCTTATGCTACTGCCATTTTTGGATCCTGCTATATTTTTTTGTATTAGGTTAAATCGATTCACTATTTCTTTGTTCTCATGTTGTGGAATTTATGGATCCTACTTAGTTTTTGTATCAGGCTAATTGGAAAACAATAGTTGTATTTGTAACACTCTTTTGTTCATTAATGAAAGAATGTTAATTTTTCTCTGGAAAGAAAAGAGTTAACAACATGGCTTAAATTAATTACAAAAATATACTTATTAATAAATAAACATTTCACTTTTAGGAATTGAACCTTGGTGGGGAGGATAACACTCCTCTCAACAACATGAACTAGACCCAACTAACCAAATAAACTAGAACATGCATCAATGGACTTTTTATTTTGATATATGGCTTTGAAAATAAATCAAATTGGATGTAGATTATATTAAAAATGATAAATTGTTCCTTGGTTATTATGAATCACTTTGATGATGCCTCAAAACTCATTATGTGATTTACAATTGGATGATAGCTTAATGAATTAGTTTATATTTTAGTGTTAAAAGCTATGCCAATAATATGACTTTCATAGAAATTGAGTTGTTGAATGATCCACCCATATCCACTTACTCAGTTGTACTTGGTGTACCCTCAAACGATCTTAAAACATCTTATAAAATGTTTTACGACAAATTTCAAACTTATGCTTCCTCCATCTATGTTTTACTGTGCACTAGAATCAATTCACAAAACTATAAAGATTTGTAAATCTTATATTAACAATGGATTATCCTACACCATAATCCACATGCACTACTACAATCACAATGATGATTCCACTTTCAAATGCATGATGGTTTAACAAAATATTAATGATGTTCCAATAGAATATTGACCATGTAAATAACATAATATCTATAGCTTTGCATTTGTTCATGAGGCACAATAATAATTTTTTCTATGTTAGTGAAGAGATCTCAAATTCTCATCTTCAACCTTTCATCCAATATAGCACTTCAAATGATTCAACCAATATAACACATGTAATTTTGTATCAAGAATGGGTTATCATACACCATAATCAATGCATAATCCACATGCACTACAATAATCTCAATGACAATTCAACTTTCAAATGCATGATGGTCTAACAAAATATCAACCATGTCAATAACATAAAATACGATTCCACTTTCAAATGCATGATGGTCTATCAAAATATTAATCATGTCAATAAAAAAATATTTATAGCCTTGCATATGGTCGCAAGGACCAACAATTATCTTGCCTATGTTGGTGAAGGGATCTAAAATTATCACCTTCAACCATTCATACAATATAACACTTTAACCGTTCATCCAATATCACAAATGTAATTTATCAAAAGGGGAAGAAGTACAATGAGTATCAAAATTCCCTATTTTCTAATAACTCAAATAGGTTAAATTTTGATATTTGAGGGTACATTATAGTTATATGGAATTAAAGTTTTATGGAATCATTCATCCACATCTAGGGGGTTTCCATGGCTTCTTAATAAATCAATATCCTCAAATTAAAAAAAAAAATTCATCAAATCAAGTCAAAATTGATTTTTAGTTTTACCAAATTTCGACAAGAATTGTACTTTCAAAGTTGTTTTAGGTAATTCTTATAATAAATCCTATTGTATCATTTTTTGGTTTTGATAAGGTAGAATAAAATAGTAAAAAAATAAAAAATATTTTGAAAAAATGTTAAGTTACGATATGGACATAAAAATAGTGAATAAAATGTTTTTGAAAATATCTTGACGATGATGTCCATATCAAAGAAAATGTTAGGTTAGATGTCCTAAAAAATCAAGACAAAAAGAAATGTTAGCCTCACTCTCTTAAAAACAAATATAAATCCAAATAAAATAATTAATTAAATTAAATCATGAGAGTTAGTTCCTCAAACTAGGGAGTTTAGTTAGGAGGAGAGATTCTCTCCAACTAGTTCTCCTAAGTTAGTGTGTAGTTGAGAAATTGTCTCAACCATAGTGTCTCAAGATAGACGTATTATCTTGAGACCAACATCCTCATGTATTTATTTTTACTATTATCAATATTTGTACATTGGATTGATTAATAATGAGAATGTGAGGTATGTTAAAGGCTCTCTGCCTTTTCCGCCAATATTTTGTGTCTGGTTTTTATGTGTGTTTTATGTAATTTGTTTGAGTTAATTTCATTTTTTAATATGTGGTATCAGACCCAGAAAGATATCTATTTTGAATTTTCAAAGTTATGTGTGCATAGACTATGTGTGAGAAACTAATTTGAATGTAGGAATTTAATGGCAAAGAGAGGAAAATTATCAATGGCAATTTAACGCATTGATAGAGGATCGAGAGTAGTCTAAAGCGAAGAGCTCAATTGAAGGCATTATCATTAGCCATCGCAGAGATATTGAGGTGGAGTAAAAGAGAGTTTTAAATCTTGTTGAGAGTGTTGCCATCAACGTGGGCGAGTTAATAAATAACGTGTAGCACACAACGGTGAACGCAGGGAGTCTAGAACCAAATTCATATTCGTAAGAGCTGAGTTCAATTTTGTGAGAGCCGTGGCATCACTTTGAAGGAGTAAACAAGCACCCATCTGGTGAAAGTAGATCAATGTGATGATAGCAGTGAATCAACATCGATCAACAACGTTAAACTTATGTTGATAGTAGCAGTGGTGGAGTAATGCTAATTGAAAAGACACCAGCGTTGATGAAGGAAGGCGAGACCCCACCAGCATGTTAAATCCACGGGTAAAGGTAAAACCACTGGTATATTTGTTTGAGGTCTGCGTTGATGAGATTAATTGTATGTTGTGAGATTGTTATGATAGAAAATAGAAGGGATGGTGGCTTAAAGTCCATATTTGATGCCGAGAGTTTGATGCAAATTACAAACAATTTTTGAAATTGGATTGTTCATTGTAATTTAGATTGCCTTAATGGTTTGATGTGGTTAATAAATTCAAGCATAAGGTAGATTTTATACCTAACATAAGGAGCATTAATCCCATTGTTGCATATAAATACAAATGCTAACCATCAAAACCACATGGAAGGAAGTTTATGTAATTAAACAGAGCTACAATTTGAATTACTGTTATATCTAATTAGTGGACATGGGAATCAAGTTGCAAATAAAGAAGTAAGGGAAGAATATGTTTTATCATTGACGAGAGTGATTGTGGTATTTTAATAAAGTTAAGAACTAATATAAATCAAGCTTCACCAAAGATTGTGTAGCTATTGCCTTTGTAGTGAAATTGTAGGACTATTTAGTTTTCCTACCTCATAACGTGTGGGTTTTGACATTTGCGTGAATGGCAATTGTGTGGAGTTGGGTGAATGGAAACAACTCTTTTTGAAGATTCAATTTTTTTGGAGAATTGTAGCGAATGTATGTTTGATGGAGATCGGACTTTGAATTCGAAATATGATCACACATGATTACCATGGAACTATGTTTTTGAGATTGGAGATGACTTTATGAAATGGATATAAATGTAAGTGTATAAAACTTTTGTAATTTGGAGCAATAAGTGATTCTGTGGAGTGATAAGGATTTATTTTTCTTTCTCTGTAAGTTTGAAGTGATTGATTTTTCAAACGAAAGCTTATTGTTGTAGGAGGTTGAGTCAGTTTTAGAATGCATTTGCTTCCAAAATTTGTGAGTGTCAGATTCTCATTGTTTGAGAAAGCTTTAGTGGCAATGTTGTAAAATATGAAAAATTGGTGACCTTAATACTTAATAAAGACACATTATTTGTGGTTTTGATGTGTCCTAGATCCGCTCGAAATTGAAAAAGGGGATCTTAGGTACACCATTTGTATGTTTTTGATGGCGGGTATTTCTATTGCTTCATGTTTTTACTTATGATTTATGTCTAGTTTTGACACGTAAATGATCTCATTTCATTCACACATAAAATACAATGCTAGTAAGCACAACACCTATAACGAAATAGCTGCAAGGAAGGATAATTAAGCTCAACACATGCATTTACGTCACTACAACAAATAATCAAAGTTTTCAACATCGCATTCTACCTCAACAAAAGAATTTCACTCAATACAATCAAGTTAATGAATCTGTAAACTCTAGCATTTCAAAGCAAAGTCTACATCACTACAATCAAGTTAATGAATCTGTAAACTTCAACGTTTTAGAGCACAATCTACATCAACATTATTTAAATTGTAATCAAACTCAAATTACATTGAATTGTAAGGGTGCATTATTGGTTGAAACCAACACCCAAGTCTTGAATTGAGTCAAATTGAATTCATTGTAGTGAGTAATTAAATCATTAAGCATTTTTGGGGTGCATTTTCGATAGTGTTCAACACCCTTCCTTCAAGAAAAATCAAGTGAATGCATGAATTTTAACTCTAATCAAACAAGCAACAAGTTCACATCTCCTGCAAGAGAGCGTGAATATTCATTCAAGCAATTTGCGTCAAAACAGTATAAAGTTCAAACCTTCAAGTGAGCCAAAGCGAAGATCATTGCAGCAACCATCAAAGCAACCAAACAAGTTCAACTCTAACACCAATCAAGCAAGTTGAGATCGACATCAAGCAAGCGTGGCTATTCCTTCAAGTGAGTGTGAAGTCATCAAGTAAGGCAAGTGAGCATTCACACAAACACGATTGTCATCAAGCGAGCGTGAATTCCAGAGTTTAAGCAAGAAATTTCTACAACTATAGCAAGTGTTCCCAACAAATGCAATAAGCAACAAATCAAGCGAGCATGCCATTCAAGTAAGAAATTTTAGATGGCACAACATATTCAGTTGTTAAACATTCTTCACAGTTTGATCATCTCCAGTGATGAAGACATGGTGGACATCAGCAAAGAAACTCTTGTTGATCTTTCACAGCATCTATGACAAACATATGAAACCGTTGAGTTTCTTCAACTCAAGTCACAACTTCATAGGAATGAATTGCAAGAAAAGAGTGATACTTTCAAGTATTTGAACCATCAAGATGATAAGTCATTCATCCCAACAACTTCAAGTGTCGAAGTTATTCCAGTTCAATTTTCTTCCAAACCCATCATCAAGCCCTGGGAAGAAATTCAAAATAACAAGAATCAATGAGGCTTAGGATATGTCTTTGATGACACCAACTTACATATCCCAGATTATTCCAAGACAATTAAGTTCATCAATGCAGGATTTCTTGCACAACTCAGCTCAGTAGGTTCTGAGAAAGTTGTAGACAAACAGAATTGCATGCAACCTAAAGTTTAAGTCCAACCAAAATGTTCTCATTGTCAAAGAACCAGTCATATGGAAGATCAGTGTTTTGATCTCCATCCTTGTTACCATTGTGGCAAGCCCAATCATTCCTCAGAAAAATGCCACAACACCACAAAAATCAACCAGATTGAAGATACATTATGAATGGATCGATCCTTGGGAATGGTAATCCACAATCAAAAGAATGTCTCAGTTCTACAACCAACTACAATCACACATAGTGTAGCCAATAGTGAACCAATGATGGTACGCTCATGCAGTTGAACGAGGGAGTACAATAGTGTGTTGGAAATAATACTGAGAGGGGGGGTTGAATCAGAATTATCAAACTCTTATCAATTTATACAAATATTTTCAGATCTAACAATTGAAACTTGCATATACCTTCCAAACTTATAATTTAATTAATTCTTTAGATGTTTGTCATTAATCTGTATGTGAGAACCATAGAATAATGAGCAGGAACACAAAATAGACAGTCACACCAAGGAACACAAGATGTAAGGTGGAAACCCAATGTGGGTGAAAACCACCTGCTGCAATATGTCTCTATCTTCTTTCAACTAGAAACTTCTTCTTACAATGATTTTGTACTGGTGCAGTCTTTTACCAGTACGCAGGCTGCAACCTGCAGAGAGCTACAACCCTCTCTCAGTTTTCCAGCTTCTTCTGGAAGGGAGCTACAACCCCCTTAGCTCTTGTACTAGCTAAAATACTAGTACATAGGTGCTAACCTACAGAAGGCTACAACCTTCTCTTTTCTTCCAGGGACCACGTTTCATAAATTTTCAAACTGGATCCAAAACATCAAGTACATGTGCAGCACCCAATCTCCTTTAAACAAATAACTTCTCAAAATGTAGTAACCAGAAAATAACACCAGTAACCAAACACCAATTTAAACCCAGATCTCTGCAGAAACAGATAAAAGATAGCTAAAATATATTTCAAGAAAGGTCCGCAACTTCACTAAAGGAAACCTGCGGATATCCGCACTTTTACCATGATGAGTCTGCGCAACTCCGCACCTGCACTGTCTACTGTTCAGCGCACCTTCGTACCTGCTCCACCGACTCAACTGTGCACCTCCTCACCTTCTTCTTCTCTGGTTATGTGCACCTTCGCACCTGCTTCTTCTTTGGTGTTGTGCACCTCCGCACCTACTTCTTCTCTAGTGTTGCACACCTCTGCACTGTGTCATTGCTGCTCCTGCACACCTCTGCACTGCGTCGTTGCTGCTCTCGCGCACCTCTAGATTTAAATAGTTTATTAGTTCTCAAACATACCCCAGAATGTCTAAGTCACAGATCCGTTCATGCGTCAAAGGGATCCCAACTCTTCAGTAGATCTGACTTATAATGCTCCAGTTTCTCCTTGATTCAGATTCAACTATGTCTCACCAACCGATTATTAGAAATTCAGATCTTGCTCTTCTTAAGATTTTCAACACCCTTGTATTTTGCCAACTGATCTCCTTTCCCTTTTATAGTCA
>APFE030769580.1:13242-32111 GCA_000404065.3 Pinus taeda | reverse complement strand
AAGCAAAAAATAGACGAAAAATTTCCTTGTAAAATATTGTAATTTCATAGTCAACTTGGGCCATTCATTAGGCGAATGATTTGATGGTAGAAGTTATGTCAATTTAGGGTTTTTTCCTAATAGGAAACCCTCAGCTTATATGAGGGAATTGTATTGTGGTTGTGTATGATTAGTTTGAGAGAGAGAGAGAGAGGGAGGAGATTGTGTGAGAGTGAAGAGGAAATTACAATGGATCTGTTGTAGCTTGTATCTCTTCATTTTGGTAGATAACATAAAAGGAAGGACTAGTTGCTTCTCCATGGAAATAGCCCAAATTGGGTGAACCATGTATATATGTGTCTCTCTTGTTTTATGTGTTTCTGTATTTGTGTTTCTGCAATATTTTATTTGTTTTGTTGCTCTGTAATATATAATTTTCTAACACTACTTTTTCCATTAAGTGCACGGCAAAAAAAAATCCGTTGAAACCTCCGGCCTCCAATTTTTTTTCAGTTGTGATGAAGTCCCGTGATAATCTCTGTTAAAACATCTGTTATCTTGTTTTTTTGTAAGTCAGATGTATATATATTAAAAAAGAAACTATTTTACAAAAAGACTGCCGAGGCAGACAGAAACCTCAGATAACCATTTCAATCTCGCTGTGAACCAGCTTTGGGCTTCCAAAACCAAAATAACCTCCAAGCGGGGTTTCCATAAAAGACCTGCACACCACGTAGGGTGGCTTGCTCTTGAATATAGACATAGAGCACTACGACACTGTCAAAATTTGGACATTGACAAAAAACATAATATAGGGCCGAAGCACAGGAAATAAGCATGGGGCCGAGGCCGGTACATAACACCAAGAGAAAAGAGATGGATAAGAAGGACTGGCGAAGAGCCGACGCATACAAAACCAAACAGAGAGAAACAGAGGACTAGGGGAGCCCACCAGGGCGCGGGAAGCCTCCAATCCGACTTGCAGCATCCAAACCCACGTCCAAGATGTGCCTGTCAATTTTGGCTTGCATTTCCTGTATGGAGTGGAAGTCCTGAGCCTCCTTCATCCTTTGATCCTGCACCAGGGGGTCCGGGCTTAAGCTCTGACGAAGCAGTCCGATGAGTAGGGTCAGTTTCTTGTTCACCACCTCCACTCCCTCCTGAACAACGGTGATTCTGCGCTCCAGCGACTCATAGCTTTCGGGATGATTACCAGACTGATTTTCCGGAGCTGGGTGCTCCTTCCCGGTACGCTGCTTCCCATCTTCCTTCATCTCCAGGGCTTTCGCCAGGAGAGTCTTTATCCTCCAACTCTCTGCCTTAATGCGAGTGAATTGAGTAGCTCTTTTGGCGGGCGTACCCGGGTCACTCAACCAATTAACCTCATCCGCTGCGGCTCCTCCCTGTTTCTGCGCTTCTTCTTGTTTCACCTCAGCCTCCAACTCCGCGATTTTGCGTTTGCTTCGCATTGAGGCTCGAGTTTCATACATGTTCTGCGCTATGCGTAAATCTTGGTTAGCCACAGCGCATCTACAGTTTCCCGCCTCCATACTGTTCCTTCTGAAGATCTCACTGTAACTCCTTCCTCTAACACAATGTCGATGGTTGCTAGCAGAGCTAAGGATTGATATGGAGGAATCCGAGCCAGAACTCTTGGTTAAATAGTTTTGAGCCATAGAATACTCCAAAGAGTGCCCTTCCTTTCGATCCCGAGTGGTGGTACTGTTGCAATTAATGCGGAGGGTGTTCACACACCTCTCAAATCCTTCCCTTGCAGGCGCATAAATGTTTCTGATTGCCTTCCTATCAGGTTTGAGGCAGTTGTCCTTGCTTCCCAAACGGCCTTTACGGATTATCTCGTGGCAAGAACCAAGTTGATGGTTCCCATGTTTGGCTCTCCCTCGCACTGATATCCACCGCCGCGACTATCCAATCATCCTGCTTCTATGATGACAAGCCCAGCCGTTGCCCGAAGTTTCCTTATTACGGTGCTGGACAAATATACCGTTGCCAGTCATGCCCGGTCGGTATCGTTTAAGTCTTGTTGTGCGAGCTGTGCGCATCATGTTTTCAAATTCGGGCAGTCCACCTCCTCCCAACAGTTGTCCCACCCCCTTTCCTGATTGTCTACTCCACAGTTCGCTAGGTAATCCGCCAGCACGTTTGCCCAACGTCTAACCGCATGGAAGACTAGACCTTTCATGCCTGCCATGAGCTCTGCAATGTTTTCTGTAACTTTGGCTAGTCGCCAATGCTTCGTAGCTTTGTTTGCCTTAGTGCCTCGCTGCATTTTTTGAGCTGTGGAAATGACCAGTGTTGAATCCCCTTCCAGAATTATGTTACAGAGGCACCTGGTTTTTGCAATTCTTAAACCATGCTCTAGAGCTGCGAAATCCATTTCATTATTTGTGCTTTCCCCGAGCGCTTTATAATAGATGTGGAGAATTTCTCCATGCTGGTTGCGTAGGACGCCTCCAATTCCTGCCATGCTGGGGTTGCCTCTCGAGGCCCCGTCGAAATTCAATTTCAAACCTCCTTCCGGTGGGCGCTGCCATTTATCATTCTGTGAGGTTGGCTGCATTCTATGTCTCGGAACAGTGATATTGCTGGTCCCCTTCAGCTGGAAGCTTTTCAATATGCGTAAGTCCTGTGCTGTTGGCTTCTTGTTGCTTTCCACTTTACATTTCATTTGGATTAGCTGCTGAATGTTGGTTATTATATTGTCTTTAGAGAAATCAATGTTCCTATGTTCATCTTGGAAGATTCTACGGTTGCGCTCCTTCCAGATAGACCAAAGTAAAAACCCTGGTACCGATTTCCAAATGCTATTGACTCTCTGTAAATTAGAGAAGTCTTTCTTCCAATTTAGTATAATACTGTGAATGGAATCTCTGTTCTGATCCGAACTGCTGAGAATCCCTTCCATCCAACTCCATAATTGACAGGCCCATTCACAGATGTTGAAGAGGTGGTTCAGGGATTCCTCCTCCGCAAAACACATAGGGCATCTTGAGGGTCCCTTGAAACCTTTCTTGCACAGATTATCCCATGTTAAAGTCTTATTTCTCATCAGTAACCAGAGGAAGGTTCTGATCTTCGGCCATAGAAGGCTATCCCAGACCTTGCTGCACCACTGCACGGCCTCTCCTTGTTCTTCCTTTATTATTATGTTCCTGGCTTCTTTCAATGAGAAGTCGCCATTACCTTTAAGACCCCACCTTAGCTTATCATCCTCTTCAGTTTTCCTGATCTTTCTCTTTTGGATGCGCTCATTGAAATGCTGATAAGTGTGGTTGTTTTCCTCTATGTTCCCAGGATTTAAGTTTATCCACTCCCTCCAATTAGCATCTCCACTGTTTTGATTCCAATACTGACTGACTCTGTATCTACCCTGATTTTGACTTATTTTTTTTATGGTTGTTAGTTCTGGTAAGTCTAATTTAGGGAGCTACTGCCAAGCATCTTCCCAGAACAAGGCCAACCTGCCATTTCGAACCTCCCAAAAGCTGTGCTCCTGAACTAAGTTCTTGTTATGTTTGGCATAATTCCATATGGGTGATCCTTCCGGGGTTTCCTGTAGTCTGATGAGGTCCTGAGTGTCACAGTCTGGAACATACTTTTCCTTCCAGTGCCTAGCCCACGGTAAGGTGGGATTCTTGATCCATTTCCACCATATGTTAGCTCCACAGGTCCGGTTGACCACCCCTGGATCAACTAGATTCAATCCTCCCATAGATTTCGGCATGCAGAGTTTATGCCAAGCCACCAAAGCCCACTTTTTCTTATCCCCATTTCCACTCCATTGAAAGGATCGCTGAATAATTCTCATTTGCTGCAAAATGCCTTTGGGGGCAGGAAGCATAGAAAGAAGGTATTGCGGGATGGCCTGTAGGACAACTTTTGTGAGGATGAGTCTGCCCGCTAAGTTGAGAGCTCTGTTTGTCCAGTGCGAGCATCTTTTCTTCATGTTGGCAAGTACTTTCTCCCAATGAACTTTCTGCCAGGGTCTTAGAGTCAGAGGAGCTCCCAAATATCTCGAAGGTAGGGAGCCAATCCTAAAACCTAGCAGCTGGGATAAGTGAGCTTGAACTGCCGGGTGAGTATTGAAAAAGAAAATAGTGGATTTAGAAAAGTTAATTTCCATGCCAGAGGCAAGGCTGAAGAGATCCAGGATAGCTCTATAAGCTACCGCCTCCTTCACAGTGGGTGATCCATGTAACATGGTGTCGTCGACAAACTGTTGATGAGTGGTGGCAGGAAGCGATCTTATAGGCTGTAAACCTGTTATGGTCCCTTCCGCTTTCTTATTGGCAATGGTTCGACTGAGACCTTCCATGAGAATTACGAAGAGAAAAGGGGATAAGGGATCCCCTTGTCTTATCCCCCGCGAAGGTGTGAAAGGGACAGAGGGAGCACCATTGACAAGGATGGAATATATGGGAGATTTGATGAGAGCAAGAATCCATTGGATCCAGGTCCTGCAGAAGCCAAAAGCTCCTAGAACAGCTTCAAGGTATTTCCAGCTAACTTTGTCATAAGCTTTTGAAAGATCCAGTTACATGAGCATTCCTGCTTCTTTTCTTGAATGTAGTGAGTGAATCATCTCCTGTGCTAACAAGATATTATCGAGAATTTGTCTACCCTCAACATAGCCCGATTGCTCTTCTGAGATTATACCAGGGAGTATCGTCTTCAGTCTATTTGATATGACTTTTGAAATGATCTTGTAGATTACATTGCATAAAGCAATGGGTCTAAATTTGTCAGGTGTCCTAGCGTCTTCAACCTTAGGTATGAGAGCTAGAAAGGTAGAGTTGAGGGATTTTAGAATAGTACCTGACCGTCTAGAGTCCTCCACTACCTCCCATACTTCCTGCTTGACGATGTTCCAACAGGCCTTGTAGAAATTGATGGTAAAGCCATCTGGACCTGGAGCTTTATCATTGGGCATGCTTCTAATTGCTTCCTCTAACTCTTCTAAAGAAATTTCCCTGCATAGTGCCCAATTCTGATCTGAGGTAATAGACTTAGGGATGGCAGCTGTTAATTCCTTGATGGCTTCATCTCTGTTTATGGGTGGTTCCTGAGCAATTGATTTAAAGTGGTCCGAGAGCAGAGCAGATATGTCGTTGTGATTTCTTAGAATCTCCCCTGCATTGTTTTTCAGTTCGAGAATTTTATTAGTGCTTCTATGGTCTAGAGCCGACCTGTGAAAAAATTTAGTATTCAGCTCTCCCTCTTTTAACCATTGAATTCTCGACTTCTATCTCCAAAGAGTCTCTTCTTGAAATCATCGTTTATGCCATTGCTGAGAAAGAATTTTTTCCTGTTCCATATCCTCGACACTGTGGTTACCTGCTGCTCCATCTTTGTGTATCTGTTCCAGGTTGTTCTCGAGAATGGCTTTCTCCTGGAATATGTTTCCGAAAACCGTTTTGTTCCAATATTTTATCTTTTCTTTAGTTATTTTTAGCTTCTTTTGTAGATTGAACATCTTAGATCCTCTCACCTCCAAGGGTTCTGACCACCATTTCTTAACCATCTCAAGGAAGTTGGGGTGGTCTAGCCAGAATTTCTCAAACCGGAAAGGTTTGTTCCTTGGGGTGCCCAGAAATTCAACAATAAGCGAGATTGGTCAATGATCCGATCCCCCACTGGGGAGGATATCTGATTCCGATGTTATGCCATCCATTATGATGCTTTATGAGATTAAGAATCTGTCCAAGCGAGAGGCTATTAATCTATCACCCCCCCTTCTGTTGTTCCAGGTGTAAAGGCCACTTTTGGGGTGGATATCTACAAGTTTGACAGTTTCAATGAAGTCTGTGAAGGCTTCCGCATCTCTATTCAGTTTCCTGAGACCTCCTTTTTTTCCAAAAGGGTGGTTATCATATTGAAATCGCCCCCCAAGATACATTTAGATCTAGGATGTCTTCTAATAAGCCTGGTTAATGCTTCTAAAAAAATTATCTTATCTTCTAGTTTCTGAGGACTATAGATATTAATACAGAGGAAGGAAACAGAGTTACCTATGGGTTGGAACTCCACCGCCATGAAGTACCTGTTTGCCTCCGCCGATACCATCTGGATTTCCCTTGTGTCCCACATAGTTGCAAGGCCTCCTTCTCTGCCCTGACTCGCATTCTCTTGAACTTCCATATGTCTCCCAAGCTTTCTGCAAAGATTGCTGATATTGAGGTTGTTGCATTTAGTTTCTTGTAAAAACATAATATCTGGTTTATATTTTTGGATTTTCCGCTTTAAGATCCTGTGTTTCGCCTGGCTATTAAGCCCTTTGGCATTCCACGAGATTATCTTCATATTTAACTGACTATTATTGGAAGGACTGGAAGGCGTTTAGCGCCTTCATCTTTCCTGAGTTTATCATGATCATACCTAGTTCCTGTAGAGCTTCACCACTTGTTTTCCGACCTCTTATTTTCTTTTGTTTTGAGCTGGATGTTTTCCATAGAGGACTTTTTGAGTGTAAGCTATTGCCTTTCACTACACCGAGCTTCCTATTCTGCCTTTTGCCTTGCTATGAACAGGTCGTTTACCTTCCTAACTTCTTCCTCCGATGCATTCTCTATGCCTCGGGATCTCCAGTTCTCAGAAATTGCTGGTAATAAGGCAGAATAAATACTAATGAGGAAGAAATTTAAGGAAGAACATACTGTCGGCTAGAATTTTTTAATTTAATTAAATTAAAAAATTCTAGCCGACAGTATGTTCTTCCTTAAATTTCTTCCTCATTAGTATTTATTCTGCCTTATTGCTCTTCTTTTATCATCATTCTTCAACCCTGATGATGGATCCCACTTGGGATTTGAAACATTGGTATAAAGATGTTCAAACTGTGGATTCTCCGATCACCGATTCAAAATACACAAACCACAGATCTCTTAAATCCAAAATTACTGGTAGGTTTAATCCTTCCCTGGCTAACGCATTTTCCCATTCTTGATCTTCGCTGTCGCCATCACTGGTCAGCATATCAGTTTCTTCCTCGGTTTCCTCTACTCTCTCCTACATTTGTACCTCATTATTGAGGTCCCCTTCATGCATATCTTCCCTTGTTGGTGACTCTTTTTCCTCATTCTCTGCTCCTGATGTTAGGGTTTTGTGCTTGTCCTCCGAGTCAGTTTCAGGATCTAAGATCACAAAAGGATTGCTGTGGTTATTCCTCTCTGTATTTCCTTTGAGACTCTTTCTTCTATTCGCTCTTTGTCTGGATTTAGGTTTGATGAAGGCTTCTGTATCTTTATGGTTTTGAGCTGCTTCTGTTTCTAGTTCCTTCCTGATCAAAGGGCAGTCCCTTATCAAATGCCCATGTTCGTGGCACTTGCGGCAGCGGAAGGGAATCTTCTCATAATCGATATCCTGAAAGTAGTCCTCGTCCCTGTATTCCAGCCAAAGTCCTTCATATAGTGCTCCAGAGACGTCCATTTCAACACATATCCTAGCATAGGAGGTGTATCTCTTTTGGAGAGTAGCTTCAGAGGCCTTGATGAATGTCCCCAACTTGTCACCGATTTGCTTCAATGCATTCAGACCCCAGTAGTCTATTGGAAGAGAAAATAAACGGATCCAGACTGGGACTTGGGTGAAAGACTCCTTATCCGGGGCAAAATTTGGTTTCCATGGTCTCATGTACAGACTTGCTGAAGCCAAAAAATATGGGCCCTCTTCAAAAACTTTGTCCTTATCTTCTAGGTTAGAGAAGACAACAGTAAAAAAACCCTTGGCTCCAAGATGAAGCTTGACATCCCCCCGAGGTTTCCAATGGTGTTTGATCCATTGACAGAGAGTTCTTTCAGACAGCCAAATACCCATAAACTTGGAGATGATAGCCTGTTCTGCCATGTGCTCTCTGTATGCCTGAATTTCTGGGTCCGTTATGACCACCCTTAGGTTATTGGTCTTTTTCGGTTTGCAGGCTCCACTGGATGAAGTGTATTTATTGGGGTTTGAAGTAGGTTCCCCCTCCTTTTCCAGCTTTCCTTGCCTGTCACCTAACTGCTTCCTCTCATCATCACTTGTTCGTTTCTCGTTTCCTAGTGAATTAATTATTAGTGGTGTTTTGTCTTTAGCCCCTGACAGGCTTTCCGTCTCTGTGCCTGCACCATACGTTATTTCGTTTGTCTTGTCAGCTTCCCCTTGGGGTTGTTCCTTATTCCTTCTGCGATTATGCTTATTGTTGTCAAACCCAGAAATCATGACCCCTTCTTTCCTGGGTTGCCTCTGCTTCTGCATTACTATTCGTTTGAAAGTAGGCGCCCCACTGGACCCCCCTGCTTCCATGCGGCCAGTCAGCACTTGGCCTTGACGAAACAAAGCTTCGAGCCGGGAGAAGACTACTTCCAGACCTGCTGAAGATTCAGCCCCTTGGAAAACACAACTGCGACGATGATCATAGACAGCAGCTGAAGACACGGTCAGTCGCTACCACACCCGCAGAGGGACAGAGTCTGTGTCTGTCACAGAACGCTCAAACCCTAGCGGCCGCCGTTTGGATAGATATATTTAAAACATCCGTTATCACAAACGTATGTTTTAGTGAATGTTTTTTTTATAATTATTGCCAATTTTATAACACTAAAAACCTTTGTTATAACCTACACTAGAAAGTATTTTCCTTGTAGTGAATTGGATTAGGAAATTAAAGTGGCAAGTGATTTTCAAAACAATATCATTTTGGTCAGAGTCTCACATTCCCCAAATGTGAAGAGAATTTTAGAGACTATGTGGGAGAATATTGTTAAGAGAAAGAAATATGAAGTTCATAATGTTTTCAATAACAGAACCGAGAAAAGGCTCACTCGAGACATTCCCTGAGTGATTTAAGTCCGAGAAAGTCCCATTTAATATTTTCTTTGGGCGATTTTACGACAATGATGGCAGAGGAAAACAAATCAGAAAAATTCTTTCAATATCAAACCCAAGAAAGCCCCACTGGAGACTTTTCCTTAGTGATTTAACAACAATGATGGACAAGTTGGAAAGAAAAATGATGTTTTCAATATGCAGCCCAAGAAAGCCTCATCAAAGATTTTTTTCGAGGGGTTCAACAATAACAATGATGAAGAAAAAACGCAAAATGATGTTACCAACTCCACTGCATATTTTTGTTGGAGAGGCCCATAACATCTTTAGACACAATTGTATTATGTGAAGGTAGAGGAAGTCAATATAGCTAAGTATGTTCGCAAGCAGGGATTGGGATAGTACACGAGTTTCTCGGACCTGGAATTTTCTTCAATGAATGAATGAATTCGTATGATTTAATCAAACTGATGAAACTCCTAAACACCTGATAATCTAAAAAACCAAAAGTGGTTATAGGAAAGTTGGTACAATCTTTCGAAGATCACTCTCTTGCCAAGATCTTGAGCCGAATGAAATAAGTCAAATTACTCAATCATTATTAAGATCAATATTGCGTATGTCCATGGCCCTAGCTTGGAACCTTGACATTTGCTTCAAACCCTAGTTGCCATGGAGTTCTAACCTGCTTTGACACCATTAATCTGAATAGTGAGAGGAAGGAGGCTAAATATCACCATAAGTCATAGAAAGAGAGAGAACAAGATAATATGATAACAATAAACTCTTTTTTAAATAGAAAAAGAATCTTTTACAGCTACATCATGGAGAAAAATGTCTCATTTTGAAAGGTGAGGCTTGTTATTTATAGTATTTTCAGTGCCTCCTTGAGTTACATCATTGAATATCGTGGGAAAATACCATGGGTGGATACCTCTTTCCATTTGTATCAACACAATATATCATTCATTAACCTCATAAATGTAGCTGGTGCATTTCATAGGCCAAACTGCATGACTAACCACTCATACAAACCTTTCTTAGTTTTGAACTTGGTCTTTTGAGTAACTTCTTCCTTGACTTGAACCTAGTGGTTTCTTCACTTTGAGTTTGATTTGGTGAAGTATTTGGCTTGTTGCAACTGATCCAACATATCATCTATCCTGGGAAAGGGGTACCCATTCTTGAGTGTAATTTTGTTTAACACCATATAATCAATACACATCCACCAAGTCCCATCCTTTTTAAGCACAACGATGATGGGCAACCCACATGGTGGGGTACTTGGTCGATTGAAACCATGTTCCAGTAGTTGTTGCAATTGCTTCTTCACCTCACTTGCTTCTATAATGGATTGATAGTATGGCCCAATGTTTGGAAATGGGAAGTCTGATAATAATTGGATCTCACATTCGACTTCACTCGTAGATGATAGCCCTTTAAGCTCCTGTAACACATCCATGTATGCCTATAGAACCTATTTCATTTATTATTTATGTTTCATAGTACATCTCTCTAGCGATGACATTGCTCTCACTAACTCTTGTACATACTTATTTTCTCTTAAAAATATTAAAACGTACTTCTTGCTAGAATTGATTAACTTCTTGGCTTGGTTGGCACTTACCAATGAAATTTTAGACTTGCCCTTGTGCGCATTGATGATGAAGGATTTTCCACCCTTGATGAGGTGGTATTGGTTGTCTCTCCACACAAAGATTGCATCCTGCATGTACATATTGGAACTTCCAAACACCACTTTACATACATCAATGGGTACTACATGTACTTCTACTTCATCAATAAAATCAAAATTGATAGCAAATCCAATTTTGCACTATTTTGTTACCTTTATGTCCACATCTTTATTTACCCATCTCAATGGAGATGGGCTTGGATGATTACAAACTTCCAATCCAAATTTCTTGACTATCTCTATTGCAATGAGATTTTCCTGTGATCCTGAGTCAAATAGAACATCAATCTTTTTCTTCTTGACCTATATCTTTATATGGAAGAGTTTGGCCTTTTCATTCTCTTCATGTTTCTAAAGGATAATTACATTCACCTCCTTCTACCCTGATGTACAAAATATTTTCTCATCCATGTCTAAGTTTCTTTCAACTTGGTTGCTCGAATTAGTGGCCATGAGGTTTTTGTATCTTTCTTTTTGTTCGTTGGGTTAAGCTTAGGATGCAACTTCTAGCACTTCTCCTATGTACGGTCATTAATGTTATAGTTGTTGCAGGGGTTGCTAGGATCTTTGCACTGGTGTTCTATGGTTAATGTCTTCTTGTCCTTTCCCCCATTCCACTTATTCTTCCCCTCCTTAGAAGAATCCTAATGATCCTTTTGCTTAGACCCACTGAATTGTCATTTTTCTTGGCTTATGTTCTCCAGGCACTGTGCCTATACAAAAGCCTTATCCATTGATATGGGATTAAACAACATCAGTTGATTCCATATATGGTTGTGTATATCCCCCAAATACTTGAGGAGTATGTCTTGGTTCTTTGGGGAGGTACCCAACATTACGACCATCTTTTCTAAATTTGGTGTTGTACTCTTGTACATTCTGCCCTTACTTCTAGTTGAAGTAATGCCACTGGATCCACTGGTTCTCTACATACCATATAGAGTAAAATATGAATTTTTAAGGGTTTTTAAATCCTCCAACTTAGTCACTCGAGCATTTTCCTCCAACCTCAAGGTCTCCATGTGGTTTTCCCACTAGGTCAGGGAATGGCACTCTAATTCAAGCTAAGAAAATGAAATCTTTTATCCATCCTCTATATGATTAACACTAAAATAAACTTCTAATTGATGAAACTAATTATTTACCTTAAGAGCATCAATATCACTTTGATGCAACTTGATGTAGACCTTCACTTCCAATTTGAATAAGGATGATGAATGGTTCATGATACTTGAACTGGGTTGATCCTTTTCAGGTTCTTTCTTAGATTCCCTCTATGGTTCTTCTCGATCTTCCAAATTTCCCTTATGATATGACCTTCATGTTAGAACCATCATCTTCTCGAGTATCCCAAGACTATTAGTCTAGACCATCATGAGGAGGCTCACATTATGATTTATATCTGCGACTTGTGTTTCTAGCCACACAAACCTCTCCTCTGTAGGATCATGAGGGTTATTCATAGATTCATAGAACATGATTGAGGTTTTGTGACTTTCAGTTTAACTAATATGGATCTCCTATAACTTTCCACAATATACCTAAAGAAACTTAACTCGATACCAATATGATCCATAAATTTTTGTTGATATTCCATTAGACAATTCATCACAATAAATATACTAAAATATATTCGAAAATCTGAAATATACACCATGAGGATTTATTTCTCCTTGGAATTTTGTATATGTAAATCAATGCTTATTGCATATGATGTAAATTATAACTATGCAAAAAATTATAATATAGTGAAATAAAACTCACAAACCCTAGTTTAACACAAGATATAACCTAGGAAACCCTCCTGAGAGAAAATCCAACTAGAACATGAGGTTGTTCTAGTCTATCTTCTTGAATGGAAATGGATGAAAGTAAAAATAAGTGAGGCCTTTGGCTTGTGGACTGCTACAATGCACAAATCTTATTTATTTTCTCTCCCCCTATCCACTCCCATTAACTTTTCTCATATATGGAACAAAATGTGTTCGAATAGAATGGAACCTGTTTTCCTTCGAGTGGCCCGGTTATAACACTAACTGGCAACCTACTAATGGTTAGGTTTAACTCCTTCAAATCTTAACTAGAGTTACAAGATTGACTCTTATAGAGTCTTATTCATAATGATCATCATGATCACATAGGTAGCTCATTTTCCATGAATAATGGGGGTTGATATGGAATCCTCTTGAATTATGGTGGTCAAAATAAGAAAGTCAGCTTCTAAATGGTATAACTTTTGTATATAGACTTTGATTGAGGTGATTCTTGCACTGTTGGAAAGGTAATAATGTGTAGAATAGTATAGAAATGTGTAACACTTAAGCATGGAAGTTTGACTCCCCAGAAAATGATGTTTGATGCTTCAAACTACTCCCATAAGGTTTCAGACCCCAATTTGCCTAACTAGGCTCCACACATAAAAATGGTCCTGTGAGCTTATTCATCGACTTTTTCCTACTCTAAAAGCTTCCATATGGATGGAAAATAATATAATTATCCAACTTGGACCAGAGGGAAATATAGGGCAACATGGCTTCAATAGTTCCACATTAAAAATTAGATGAATACTTGAGTTTGTTGATAAATAAACCTTGAATACTAACTTGAATAAATTATTATTACTCACCATGGTGATGGTTTGTGGTCTATACTAGTGGCTAAGGTTTATCTTACTATCCTTTGAAGTGTTTTTTCTAAACATGGGTCAAAATTTATGAATAATCTAAAATTAGTGACAAATGCAATGTTTGTTATGTTAGTTTGTGTTTCTTAAGTTTTTGTGAAAATGGAACATGTTGAGCATTGAACATTATTACATGCTTAATGTACTTGGTACCTTTGTCAATTTCTTTATATGTTGATTTAAAATTGATTGTATTGGAATTGAA
Source organism: Pinus taeda (assembly GCA_000404065.3). Taxonomy (NCBI): domain Eukaryota; kingdom Viridiplantae; phylum Streptophyta; class Pinopsida; order Pinales; family Pinaceae; genus Pinus; species Pinus taeda. The sequence continues at coordinate 18,725 of APFE030769580.1, read as the reverse complement.
TAAGTAATATTAATCATCATTATATAATGAAATTCAAAGTGAACCTCAAAGGGAGTATGTCTTATTAAATTGTGATGAGCTTAATTCTCTTATGTTAAACAGATAACAAATTTTCATATAGTATGTGGATCCCAATGATTGTACATACAATGTAAGTGAATAAGGGTTTTATACATTAATTTGGTATTTTGATTTATGAATGAAAAACTATACACACATCTATCTTTGTATCCAATACATTCAATCATAGCTTCCATAAATGACTAATCAATAATTTTATATGACTAATGTACATAACCTAAAATTAACCCATTCATATGTGAAGATGTTTTTTTTTATTATATCTTGCTCGAAGTTAGGCTTCTTCCCTAGTGTAAGGATTACCATGTTTAGAAAATTGTTATCAAGCACAAAAACATTTTTGAATTTGAAATGAGTGATTTGTATGCCTATAAGGCAGTTCATTGAAATAAAGTCCCTTTGATTTCAAAGGATGGGTGGATGTAGTATAATAGATGCCTTGCTTCATGTTTACAAGTTTAGTAACAATGTAAGAAACACATGCCTTGATCCAATTCTCCTCTTTTATGATATGAATTTGTGTACTTAAAATAATTTGTGAATTTATAACAATAATCATGATGTATAATCTTAAATCCATAGTTAATTGATTGTGGAAAGATAACTAATGAAGCTTATAAGACAAAATATAAATAAATTCATATAGAAACATCACAATTAACACATGTGCAAAATTCAACTACAAACTCTTATTAATGAATAATCTTGAACCTAGGGTGACAAGTGCTAGGGTGGGGAGTCCTCACAATCCTCGATGGGATGACATAAAATTTCTTTGCCTGGGGCCTCAATATTGTATCCAACAATAAACTAGAATCATATGCACTATGGCATGGACTAAAATAACTACATGTATGAGTGCTTGATTATTTATTATGTTATGAGTTTATAAGGCAATCATAAATCATATGGTTTATAACCCAGTATCGATAGAAAACCCCTTAGCTTGAATAATTGCATGAAGTAAACAAGAGGAAAGAACATTCAAAAAAATCAAATATTATCACATTCTATAAGAGAGTAATTGTGAAGTATATTGATCAAAAAATTGTGGTTCAACTATAAAATAGAGAGAGATTATGGTTGATGACATAATCAACAAATCATCCCCTAATTAACTATGGATACTAAGACACATATTGAGCTATTAATATGCCACATGGCTCACAACCTAGGTCACCACATAAAACACCCAAATGATATGAGAAGGGATGTAAGTCACCCCTTCTCCTACTTCAAATCGTGAATGCATATGATTATGTCTAGGGTGTTCATTTTACTCCTATTCGTAACAAGATAATAGCCTTGTTGCTTAGGATGTGTTGGGGAAAATCCAAGTCTCCTATTTTGAAACATTCGGTAAGAAACATTATTTATTTCTCGTGTTTGGAAATGTGGTGCATATTGCAACAATGAAAGATAAAGGTTAGAGTGAGTGCTTGATGGATTTTAGAGAGCTCTGGGAAATTTACATAGTACTTAGAAGTCATGAGGAGCATATGAAGTAAGCAAGAGGCAAGAACCTTCAACTATAAATTCAACTACAAACTCTTATTAATGAATAATCTTGTACCTAGGGTGACAAGTGCTAGGGGTGGGGAGTCCTCACAATCCCCGATGGGATGCCATAACATTTCTTTCCCTGGGGCCTCAATATTGTATCCAACAATCAACTAGAATCATATGCATTATGATAGGGACTAAAATAGCTACATGTGCTAGTGCTTGATTATTTATTATGTTATGAGTTTTGAAGACAATCATAAATCATATGGTTTATAACTAAGTATCAATAGACAACCCCTTAGCTTGAATAATTGCATGAAGTAAACAAGGGGCAAGAACCTTCAAAAAAATCAAATATTATCACATTCTATAGGAGATTAATTGTGAAGTAGATTGATAAAAAATTTGTGGATCAACTATAAAAGAGAGGGAGATTATGGTTGATGGCATAATCAACAAATCATCCCCTAATTAAATATGGATATTAAGACACATATTGAGTTATTAATATTTCACATGGCTTACAATCTAGGTCACCACATAAAACACCCAAATGATATGAGAAGGGATGTAAGTCACCCCTTCTCCCTCTTCAAACCGTGAATGCATATGATTATGTCTAGGGTGTTCATTTTACTCCTATTCGTAACAGGATAATAGTCTTGTTGCTTAGGATTTGTTGGGGAAAATCCAAGTCTCCTATTTTGAAATGTTTGGTAAGAAACCTTATTGATTTCTCTTGGTTGGCAATGTGGTGCATATTGCAACAATGAAAGATAAAGATCCAAGTGAGTGCTTGATGGATTTCGGAGAGCTCTTGGAAATATGCATAGTAATTAGAAGCCATGAGGAGCATATGAAATAAACAAGAGCCAAGCACCTTCAAAAAAATCAAATATTATCGCATTCTATAAGAGAGTAATTATGAAGTAGATTGATCAAAAAACTGTGGATCAAATATAGAAGAGAGGGAGATTATGGTTGATGGCATAATCAACAAATCATCCCCTAATTACTATGGATACTAAGACACATATTGAGCTATTAATATGTCACATGGCTCATAACCTAGGTCACCACATAAAACACCCAAATGATACGAGAAGGGATGTAAGTCACCCCTTCCCCTGCTTCAAACCGTGAATGCATATGATTATGTCTAGGGTGTTCATTTTACTCCTATTCATAACAGGATAATAGTCTTGTTCCTTAGGATGCGTTGGGGAAAATCCAAGTCTCCTATTTTGAAATGTTTGGTAAGAAACGTTATTGATTTCTCTTGGTTGGCAATGTGCTGCATATTGTAACAATGAAAGATAAAGGTTAGAGTGAGTGCTTGATGGATTTTAGAGAGCTCTTGGAAATTTACATAGTCCTTAGAAACCATGAGGAGCATCTCCATTGCAACATATCTTCAAATTTCACCATCATAGGTCACATTCCAAATGATAGAATTCATGGCATATCTAGTGGAATTGAAGCAAGTTTCAGAAGCATAATGCAATATTTTAAAAAATTTCAACACTCAATTTTGGTATGGGATATTAATCCATGGCCTTAAACAAAAGAAACTTGGTCAACTCTTCTCGAGGGGAGCCAAAGGAAGATGAAACACTGCACCAACTTGACGAATACATGGAAGTTATGAAGCATGACCTTGAGCCTCTTAATACAGGTCTGGAAGAAGTAGTTAGTTATTATGCCTTTTATTAATTGATGGGAAAATAAATTAGCTTCTTTTTGTCACCTTGTTTGACCATTTCTACCTTTTAGATGCTTCCTTAATGATCCTTTTTACATATCTTTGTCATCATCCATATGTATATATGCCATTAGAGCCATAAGGGTTGCAAGAAAGATCTTCAAGATAATGTGTACAATATTCTAGAGTTTTATACATTTTATTTATAAAAGCAATCTTAATGTGGTAATTACGGAAAGTGATGAAATTTGTAGCTTCTCTATGGACATGGCATAGATTTGTAGGTTGGCGCTCCTCCATGGACAACTCAGTTGAACCAATTAATGAAACATGTGGCAAAAAGAACCACGATGGTTACTTACCTCTTAGGTGCAATAAAGAAGCAAATGTGTCATCATCGTGATAGAGTCCAATTTTCAGTCAACATAGTAAGAAATTGTGTGGTATGGTGTAGAGAGGGATTATTAAAGGACTCTAACATGGCATGGTGACAAAGCATTGAAAATTTGTGATAAAAAACAACATAGGATTGATCATTGAAGAATAGTATTTCGATGGCTATGTGTGATCATTTAGAATCATACACCTTCACACACGAGATGAATTATATGCTCTAGGTCTAGATTATAATGATAAAACACTTAGTCATCATATTAGGTTATGATTTGTAGCAAGGAAACTATAAAGAGTGTTATTTCACAGACTTTATATATTGATATCACTCAACAAAGAAATGGAGATAGACATGCTTGAGTTTAATTTACTGTATGAACTATTTCTCCTTAATATAATTTACAAACAATTGAGTTTATTATTTCTATGTGAATGCATCGTTAGTTCTATTCATAATTAGGCTTTGAAATTTTCCCCAAGCTTGTGGAACCACTAGGAGGGATCCTTGTGCAGGATGTGCGATGCTCTTTTACATGTTTCTGCCAGGCCAGGCAGTAACTCCACAAAGCAAAAGCTGATTCGTATATTCTATTCCATCAGGTAGGCCTATTATATACATGAGGGAGAGACTGTTCAGTTCATCTCCCGATGACTGTTCATATTTCTAATTTATTTATTTACATAAATTTACCTAATCACAGGGATTAGGTGTCAACATTCCCCCCCTTAATCTGAAGGGATGTTGGTGAGTCCAAGCATCATTCTGAATCATTCAAGCTTTTCTCTTCCAAGCGCTTTGGTGAAGATGTTTGCAATTTGCTCATTTGTGGAACAATGACGGAGATGGATTGTTTTGCCTCAACATGATGTGAATCAGATGATTTTAGTATTGTGTCTTCATTCGATCATGGAACTTTGGTTCCTTCGGCCAACTTTATGCCAGAGGTATTGTAATCATGAGTGGAGTTGATTGTACTTGTTTTACCTGCAAATCTTCAAGAATTTTCCTGAGCCACACAATTTCTTTTGTTGCTTCAGCTGTTGCCACGTATTCTGCTTCTATTGTGGAATTTGCTGGAATTGATTGTTTGCGTGATCTTCAGGAGACAGCTCCTGATCCAAGACTCATAGCATATCCTGAAGTTGATACCCCAATTTCTTTATCTCCATCGAAGTCTGAATCAGAGTATCCAATCAAGCTGAAGTCGTCCACATGTGTATATTTGATTCCAAAGTCTTGAGTTCCCTTCAAGTACCTTATAACTCTTTTTGCAGCAGACCAATGTCCCTCACAAGGCTTTTGCATAAACCTGGAGAGGATTCCAACAGCAAACGAAATGTCTGGTCTGGTAGTAGTTAGGTAGTTGAGACTTTCTACAAGCTGTCTATACTTTGTTGCATCCTCAAATTCTTTTCCTTCAATAGATGTGAGCTTTAAGTTTTGTTCCATTGGAGTAGTAAGAGGATTAAACTTTGTCATGCCAAACATGTTCAATAGATCTCCAATGTATTTCTTTTGAGAAAGAAATATGGACTTTGGATGTTGGGTTACTTCAATGCCAAGATAGTAATGAACATAGCCCAAATCAGTCATTTCAAAACTTTTCCTGAATTCCTTCTTTATGGATGCAATGTAGCTTTCATTGTTCCATGTCATCAAAAGATCATCTACATATACCACAAGATATGCAACTGTTTTGCCAACTTTCTTGACAAATAAAGTTGCATCATCAAGATCAAAATGTTTGAAATTGAGTTTTAGAAGATGCTCAGTTAGTTTTTCATACCAGGCTCGTGGTGC